>JASDQU011248082.1:9709-25598 GCA_032191745.1 Picea mariana | reverse complement strand
CTTCTGGCCAACTTCTTCTCTTGGAGTCTAATAGCCTAATATAAATTATCTTCTTGAGCCGACAAGTCTCCTAGGGTTATTAGCCAACTCATTAGGGTTTCTTCTTGCTTCTCGGAGAATTCTATTCTCATCAGGTTTACACGTGGAGGTAAATACCTCCCGCAGCTACCATAATATCAACAAGATACACCCTCCACTAAGCTTCATTTAATTTTTTAAGTTCACAAGTCATTTTTGCATGGGTTGCTAGGAGGATTATGAGTGTGTATACCCTCCTAGAATTTACCCTAGTTGGATTAGCATACCCTAAGGAGGAAGAGTATTTAAACCCCGAGGGATATTGTTGATCCAACTTATGTTTAAATACTCCATTCACCCAAATATTAAAGTCACTAATCTGATTTTTGCAATGGAGATATACAATACTTGCCTCGATAAACATGGAATTTCACTCTTTTGAAATTGTCTAACTTGCAATCAATTCTATGCTTTATGTGCTTTATTGAGCCACTAGGGCGTCTTAATTTTCCTATTACTTCTTGCTGCTGTTATAATTTTTTATCTATATCCATTAGGGCTGCAGAAACCCTAACTCTCTTTTATTTACAATTCACTACTCAACCGTTGAAAGTTGCTAAAAGTTTGCTACATTAATATACTAAGGTTAGCACACATTTTGGGTGGATTGTTGGAAAGTTTTGGCAGCTGATTTATTTCCTTTAATAAATTGTTTTTTATAGCCATAAGGCTGACAATTATTTCTGCAGAACTTGTTTACAACAACCTTGCATTGTTGCTAAAGTTTTATGCTATCTTCTTGAGTTAAACTAGTCATTTGCTAGCTTGTCTCTTATACTTTTCACTAAGCTTTAAGCAACTTTATTTTGCAGCTCTTACTATATTTTTGTTGTTGATATATACTTTTGTTTACTGCTGAAATTAGGGACAACAAGATTAGCATTCTTGTCCACCTAACATTATACGTATATATTTGGTTTGTTCTTGTGTCTCAGGTAGGTATAATCACACTTTGTAAGCATTCTTACCTCTTGGAAACATTTGGCTACCACCAAGACTCTTTATAAAGACTTTTCTCACTCTCCATCTTGATCTTTAGGGGGAACTTCCTTCATATCTTAACTTTCCATCTCATTTCCCCCAGGGTCATTGGGATTCCCCCCTTGAGGTGATTTCTTCATCTCTAAAGTGACGGGAATACCTGCCTAAGGTGACAATGGGTAGGTGTTCTCAAAGTTGTTACCATTTGGTGGTTGGGTCTGTATTTTTGCAACCTACAACTTCTGCGAAAACATTTTGGAATCGTTGTTGGGGAGGATTTTGAATCCTCTTCCAAACCATAATGACACTTTCGCAAGCTATCCCAAAGAACTTTCCCTAACTTGCCTGGTGACTCCACCTAAAGGAAGTTCCCTTTTCAACTTCCGATGAGCTCTTCTTGAAGCTCATATGATGACTCCACCTTCCCATAACCCTTCTTCCCTTAAGCCTTTTCATCCATGGAGGTTCAAACCTTCTAAGGTTTACTGAAGAAGGCATCCCCTCCAGTCTCCCGTTGTCAACCCTTTTCCACGGTACCCTTCTGTTTTCTCTAATGGCTCAGCCTTGGAAAAAATACCTTTACAAACCCCTTAACATGGCCACCATCCCTGGATACCCCAACACAATGCCAAAAGAGTCTCACAAATGGTTGCCAAAGTTTTCAGGAAACGATGTCATCACTGCAAACAATCATCTCTATGTCATAGGAAGAGACATGGAAAATGCAGAAGTGGAACATGAGGATGTATCCATGAGACTACTAGCCTCATATTTGACCGAAGATGCCCAAAGGTGGTTCAAAGGGCTACCTGATAGTCATGTCGCATCTTATGAGTATTTTTCCAAATTATTCAAGAACAGACAGACAACGGAAAAGGAAAATGGGATGCTTGTAGCTCAGTTCAATAAGATAAAGAAAAGGGAGAATGAGACAGTGAGTGATTTTGACACTAGGCTCGACAGATCATACAATCAGATTCCGACAGTTTTTCTCCCTACCGCTAAAACAATTCGTCTCCTATATGTGAATGCATTCGATGTGAAATTTCACTTCATTCTAAAGGACAAGAAGCCCACTTCTTTGGCAGAAGCCAAAGAGTACAGTGCAGAGATTGAAGAAAATCTCCTTGACTCAAAGGTTGACCCTTTTCAATATCCTAGTTTCAAGGAAGAAACAAAGACTAAGGCTTCTAGTAGAAGTGCTCTTGATTTGATTGCCCTATTGACTCAGAATATAGATCAGATGAGTACTCAATTTGTCCAAGAACAAAATCAGATCATGGGTCGATTAACCACTGTGGAGAGAAATCAATCTGCCCCGAGAACTCAGTTTTCCAGACAACAAATATATGCCCCAGGTTGGAAACCAAGGCCTCAACACGAGGCAAAGTCCCCTGACACTTTGAAACTGGTTGGGATGGTTGACACGGAACAAACACAATGTCGTTTTCCATTCCAAGAGCCTCACAAAGAAAATGAGTGTCCCTGACGGGATGAATATTCTTCCGACAGTATGAACTTCATGGATATGATTTGTGCTTTCCAAAATGAAGAAGTCACACAATAATAGATTGATGAAGCTAGAATATAGGGGGAAAGAGAGGGGAGACTCTAGGCCTTGAATCAATCGAAAAATGACCAGACAAAGGAATTAAGGAAGAGGGAATATTTGACATAAACCAGAAGAAAAAAATCTTCATCCCCTCCATCATAGCCTACCACTCCTCCTCCATCTATAGAGAAGGTGGTCCCACCACCTCCACCTCTAGTACATGAGTTTCTTCCTAATCCAACTCCCACAGATGAGATTTAGTTGAATATAGATGTTGCAACCATGTTTGGAAAATTGAATATGACAATCCTGGTGATAGATATGTGCAAGATACCTTCTGTAAGGAGGGAGGTCTTGAAGTTATTACATGTAATGACTGAGAAGGAAGACCCTCCCATCATTCTGAACACTATGTATCTTGATTGGAAAAAGGACAACATTCCTCCTTTCTATCTTTCATTAGGCATGAATGGCCTCCGCTTGAACAACTGTATGATGGATTCTAGGGCCTCTGCAAATGTCATGTCATTGAAGGTTATAGAACAACTTGGTTTGAATATGACAGGACCCTATGGAAACATATGTGGCATTGATTATAAAAGGGTCAAGGTTTATGGGTTGTGTGAGGACGTTGAGGTCTTTTTTATTGAATTTCAACATATCATCCTCCTCATGAATATAGTGGTGATTGATGTCCTGAATGCTTAGGGGATGGTCTTATCGAGGAGTTGGTCTACTGACCTTGGGGGTTTCCTTAGCATGGACCTCACCCATGCGCACATCCCCATGGGAGATGGAACTTTTGAGGTATTTTACATTTGAGAGAGAGTCGACAAGAATGTGACTAATCCCAACAATTCTGACTATACGAGTGAAGATGAGTTTGATGAAATCTTAGACACCATTGAGTACAATCCCATTTCCTTTTATGCAGGAGGACTCCATAGACATGATTCCCCCAAGGACAAATGAATATAAAGAGAAACTTGCAAAGTTACAGGGAAAAGAGTGAGGGTCCATCCAAATATTAAGGAAAGAAGACAAATAATGTGAGGAAGCCATCACAAGGGAAGTTAATAGAGAACCTCCTTCTTATCCGTACATTGAGAATATACCTTACATCAACTACAATGAAGTAAGTCTTGCGTTTATGTGGGACAAGAAGAAGGGAAAGCCCATATATGACCAGAAGGATGATAGCTCATGGCTTGGCCCTTACATCTTCAAGAAGAAGTACGATAAAAAAAAGTATTACTTGACATCTTTGGATGGGAGAAAGATGCCATTACCAATGGATGGATCTCTTCTCCTGCCTTATGTTCATGTCACTTGACTTCTTCAGGGCCCAAGCCCCAAGTAAGTAGGTAGGTCATCTTGGTTTCCTTTCATTTTCATATTGATTCCTCATGTTAGTTTAGATACATTTCATATTTCATTTTTCTCTACTTGCATATTCATTTCATGCTTAGTTTAGAAATTTTTGAAAAAATGCTAAAAATTTCTTTTTTAGATTAGTTTCATTTTTGGATTTTTATATATATGGACAAAGGGTGATTAAACCACCCTATATTTTACATGTTTTTGTTTCAATGTACGAACAAGTCTACCAGGAGATGTTGTGGTTCTCATGCACTCTACGATGAGCACATGTCCCCAAGTAGAAGCCAGATGTTATCCCCATTTTGTGGGATAACCTAGGAGATGATGTCTTGAGGTCCTCAGGTTGCAGACATGGAGTACAAAGAGACAGCTTGACCACCAATGTCCACTTTCACATATGGAGACCCACCTCACCACCACACTCCAGATTGATCATGAAGATATCCACCACATCAACTAGCCTCTGGAAGACATTAGTTCTTTCTCCATGATGTACAAGTCAGGTATTATGGTGAGTGTCATTTCAATATTTGAGGAATTGGATTTTGTTACATCTATTACTTATTTTGATTATGTGACATTTGCTTGGACATTATGCTCTTTTCCTTGTTTTACTTTGGTGGTTGGCATTGAGCCCTAGTAAGTTGGTCACCCTTAGGGATAGGTATTCTATTGGGGGGTCCTTTTGACGAGTCATCGTGCCATTACCAATCATACTTTCCAATTTTCACACTTCATCCCCTCATCTCCTTACCTTTTGGGTTTTTCGGGTGTACTGACCCAAGAAGGGGTTGTCCCTCACTTCATGGAAATAATAGGCTGAAGGCCCAAAGGCTTGTGGCTGGAAAAAGATAAAATCCCGATTATGAACCTTCCAGATGCTCACCCAAAGAGGTCTTGAGAGAAATGAAATGCTTCTCTTAAAAAATCAAAGACCTGCAAAAGCAAACACATAAATATAAATGTCCCCACTTGTTGAGGTGTGTACACTCATGCAGTGTCCCTTTATTTCCTTACATATGGCACTCTATGTACCTCTAGCTTCAAGTGGCCTTTTTGTGCTGATCCCCAAGCTAATTGATTTCATTCTATGGAGTACCCAAGTTTTTGGAATATTAATTAATTAATGGCAATGAATGGGCTTGGAAAAAGGATGCATTGAAAATGAAGGTGCAACACACCCTCTACACAGACACCCATAAATGAGACACTACAACCCCTTGTATGTCATGAACCCCATGCCCAAAAAGTTTCCCCTCATCCATAGCACATTATCCACATGACTTAGAAGGATGTCCCCTCAGGAAACACCCCTAAAATTAAGGGACTATTCACCCAATAGGTCGTTTTGTCAACCCTCCCATACTCAAACTTGGTAAAGTGCATAAGGTCTTTGAGCATTAGTTTATTTTTGATGAGGTATTTTGGATGTGCATGATTATATGGCTCTTTTAAATATTATATTTACTTATCATGATGCTTTGACTTGAGATCCTTGGAGGGTGTATCCATTTGTCTTTGTAGGACCCAACTAGTGGACATTTTTTGAGGAACAAGCCTAGCTTGGGCTTCCATGGGGCTTCAAGACCACAGGTTGGATGCCAAGGGACCACATGTCAGATGATGAAGACATGTATTTGGAGGCCTATAAGACATAATTGATGACCTCACCTAGCCCCTATCACCCAAACAACTTTCCCATGAGGGGAAAAATGTCACTCTTTGGGGCTTGACGACACCTAGGGCTAGCGTTTGGTGGTGATGGATTTTTTACTCATTGAAACTTGGAATGATTTGACCAAAGGAGGCATGAAGAGACCTTGCCACATGAATAGTAGGCTCTAGAAGCCCCAACGACCTCCACCTTTCTCTCCAATGACTTGGAAAAGTGTCAAAACGTCTCCCTAGAGGGGTGACGTCTGACTTAGGATTTTTCTTTCATGTGAAAAGTAAAATTTAAATATTATTATTTGTGTAAAGGGGAAAAGTAAGGGTTGTTTCCCCCTTATTTTTCATTTACCTTAAATTATGTGGACAAACTACGTTTTAGACATTTTGTATAAATAGAGATCATTTGAATCTCACTTAATAACATAACTCTCCCATTGTGAGAAGTACTTGGCTGAAATTTTCGCTATGCTTGAGGATTTATGGTGTTTATCTCTTGTGAAAATATTTTTTTGGTGTTATTTATTGGTGATTGGATGATCTAAGGTGGTGCAAACCTCTTGGAGGCTTTCTCTCTTTCTATTGGATGGTCAATTGCTTGGTGAAATAGGGTTTGATCTCTCTCTTTCTTGAAATTGGTAAGAAAAAATATGCATTGTTAGTTATTTATTACTCTTTGTTTGTTATTGTTGGTTTAAATCCTAGGAGGAGTATGTTGGATACACCACCCACTAAGATGTATTTAATTTTCTAAGTTTACAAGTCATTTTTGCAAGGGTTGCTAGGAGGAATACGAGTGTGTATACCCTCCTAGAATTTACCATAGTTGGATTAGCATACCCTAGGGAGTAAGAGTATTTACACCCCTATGGATCTTGTTGATTCAACTTATGTTTAAAGACTCCATTCACCCAAATATTAAAGTCACTAATCTGATTTTTGCATTGGAGATATAAAATACTTACCTCGGTAAACATGAAATTTCACTCTTTTGAGATTTTCTAACTTTGAATCAATTCTATGTTTTATGTGCTTGATTGAGTCACTAGGGAGTATCATTTTTCCTAGTAATTATTGCTGATGTTATAAATTTTTATCTACAACCATTAGGGTTGTAGAAACCCTAAATCTCTTTCATTTATAACTCACTACTCAACCGTTGAAAGTTGCTAAAATTTTGCCACATTAATCTACTAAGGCTAGTGTACCTTTTGGGTGTGGATTTTTGGCAAGTTTTGACGGCTGATTTATTTGTTTTAATAACTTGTTTGTTACAGCCATAAGGTTGATAATTATTTCTCCATAACTTGTTTACAACAGCCTTACATTGTTGCTAAAGTTTTATGCTATCTTCTTGAGCTAAACTAGTCATTTGCTAGCTTGTCTCTTGTACTTTTCACTAAGCTTTAAGAAACTTTATTTTGCAACTCTTACTATATTTTTGTTTGCTGATATATACTTTCTTTTACTACTACAATTAGGGACACAAATCTTAACTTGCTTGTCCACCTAACATTATACGCATATATTTGGCTTGTTCTCGTGTCTCGGGCAGGTATAATCATTATTTGCAAGCATTCTTACATATTGGAAACCTTTGGCTACCACCAAGACTATTTATCAAGCCTTTTAACACTCTCTATCTTGATCTTTAGGGGTAATTTCCTTCATCTCTTCACTTTCCATCTCATTTCCCCCAAGGTCACCGAGTTTCCCCCCTTGAGGTGATTTCTTCATCTCTAAAGTGACGAGAATACCTGCCTAAGGTGACAGTGGGTAGGTGTTCTCAAAGTTGTTTCCATTTGGTGGTTGGGTTGGAATTTTCCCAACCTAAAACTTGTCCAATAACACCACGCACTAACCCAAGTGCACACAACACAGTGTAATGTGTGCACTTACCCAAGTGCGTGAAACACATAGACTATGCACACCTTGTCCTTGTTAACACTTTTCTATGCACTTCCCTAATGTGCGCAACACCCCAAAACCAGGTGTCCTTAGCTCACCAGCCTAAATGTTCATTACATTTACACTAAGTACCTATTCAACTCACCAACCTATATGTAAAATTACAAAGGGTTCCAAATCAGGGACACTACAATATTAGTCAAGTTCTCCGAACCCTAGCCACCAAATCTTCCTATATACGAATCACTTGTAACCAAAGCTGGTCATTCCACTAAACATTCTCAACAAGATAGAAACGATACTAAAAGTCCTCCTTGACACCTACATTTGAATATCATAAGCAGACAATAATGTTTCCTTGTCTCTTCTTCACAACAAGCACACCAAACAACACTTGGGTTTCCTAATGCCACAATACTCTAGTCTTCTTCTCTCACAAAGGCTACACAATAAAATGATATATGTGCACCTCTAGGGTTTGTCCCAAACCCTAGTCGTATTTGTTTCCTTGGTGTGAAATACTAACCCTAATCTTTCCTTGACATTCCTTTAAGAACCATAGCGCCCAAGATGAAAATATCAAACACACATGAAGAAGAGTAAAAGAAAACAAGTTTTCCTTAGCTCTCACATATATAGCACAAGTATATAATTACATGAGTGAACAAGTACAAGTGATGAAAATACTTTCTCCTCCTTTTATTTATAAGAGGTGAGGGAGACCAACAATCATAAAGAGAATAGTTACCAAGTTGACAAGAACCCTCCATAGTTATCATTTTTTAAAGGTTGCATTTAGTGTTTGTTTTTACCCCCATTTCAAAAAGTGGTTCTCCCAAATCAACTATTTTTTTGTAATCTAAAATTTCAACATGTTTACAACCATGGATTTAACAATCAGAATCATTCTAAACACAAAACTTAAAATCAACCCTCGAACTGAAAAGTGGTGCTCCTAGAATGATATGGATTTACGAGCGGAACAAAATGAATAACGAATTGAATACAATAACACAAAGATACAAAGAACAACAACAAATATCCATTGAACAATAAATTCTATTGAATAAATAAAATAGGTTGAAACTGTAAAACTACAGAACTAAAAACAACTTGCTCGAATGGTGGTAGCTATCTCTAAGAAGAGGTGTGGCTGCTACATGCATCTGTCTAAGAATGATTACAATGAGGCTCCAGAGGCCTTTTTAACATTACTCATGAATTTTAAAACCCTAGACATCCAAAAACCTAACCCTAGAAGATGAAACGACAAAAGTTATGTGGGCTCTGATGGGTAAGTTGGTACCTCAACTTCCCAGGGTCGTAACTTTTGCATACGACCTCCATTTTAGGCGTTTGATAGCCCGTTGGAAAGGTATTTTTGAGAACTACACATTATGCCATCAAACTCTAATTATGTCTACAGTTTGACCGTGGCAAGCCAAAAAAACATTGTTTAGGGCCCCAAAATGGACCTAGAAGTACAAAAAGATGTACTAACATGAAAACTTCCAAAATAAGCCAGTTGGAATAGGTGGGAGGCCACCAATATCCACCTGGATGTTGTGTAGGGATTCAGGATAGCCCTGGAAGTGAAAAACCCACCATTACAAAGAAATTTCATCATTACAAAGAAACATGTTGAACAAAAAAACTGTCAAGAGGAGCCAGTTGGAATAGGTGGGTGGCCACCAATATCCACCTGGATCAGTCCTCCACCGTTAGGTGTTGAAATATTGTAACTGAAAATAGTATTCTATTTATTATTGAGTTATTATTCATTATATCAATCCCTTTTTGTGGATTGATCATGTCGGGCATTGTAATTGACCAACTCCCCTTTTGTGTATTGGTCAAACACTAAATATATTATGCAAATTGATAAGTCACCCCTAGGATAATTAAAGTGGTTTTAACCACTAAGAATACAAGTCGGACCTGCCCAGTGAAGAGACACCTTTCTAGCTCCTGCCAGTTTATATAAATAAAGTAAGTTAGTGCCTCATTTGACCGCTCACTCATTCGCTCACTCAGTGCGCAAGTCTGGTAGCTGCAGTTGGGAGAAGAAGGAAGAGAGAGGCGCATTACTCAGTAGAGGATATTCTCTAGTGTTTGGTTTATTGTCTTGAAATTGTATTGGCTATCTATATTAAGGAAGTTTTTGCTAGGTTTTCTCCCCTGTGAGGGTTTCCCAGGATAAATGTTGTGTATCTTGTGATTGTGTTTCTCTCAATGATCCTATCTATGTTATGGTTATCTAGTAAATTGAAAAGAAACCTAATAATAGCTTAAACCTTAACATGGTATCAGAGCTAAGATGAAGAGAGCATATTTCACTGGATAAAGAAAAATGTCGTTGTTGTCGTACAAGAAAATTAGGGATTTTTATTGAAGAGGAATTTTAGCCTAAAAATAATCTAGAAAAGTGTTCCCTAGCCTAGGGAACTCTTTGGAACCTTAAACACACCTTTTCAGTGGATAGAACTCTCGGAAAGTGAAACCCTAGTTTTCAATGGTACTAGACAACTAGAAGTACCAGAAAACCAAAACCAATACTAGAAGTACTAGTATAGAATTCCGTTGGTCAAGTTTGAAGGGGAAAATTTTGGATTTTCTGAAATCTAACTGCACCAGGCTACTCGCCTCAACCAAGCGCACCTCCTGGTAATTTCAAAATTAAATTCTGAGCATTTTCAATTTTTGGTCATTTTCCTAGCTCCAGGTAAATATGTTTGCAAGCACTAAGCTTTTTGACAAGCTAGAAGGTGTGGAAAACTTCTATGCCTGGAAGTATATGATTGCACTCATTCTTGAAGAGAATGACCTAGCAATATTCATTAAAGAAGATGTACCAAAACCTGTCGATGCTGCAGCTAAAACAAAACACCAAAAGGACACAGTTAGGGCCAAGCGAATCATTGCAGATTCTATTAAAGATCATTTGATTCCTCAAGTGGCTTGAAATAAGATTCCAAAAGAAAATTTTGATGCCCTAACCAGATTGTATGAAGGAAAGAACATCAATTGGAAGATGAATCTAAGAACTCAACTCAAAAGTACAAGGATGCAGAAAGGAGAAACAATTCAGGAATACTTCTCTAGAATATCACAATTCAAAGAACAACTAGAAGCAATTGGTGATACTCTAGATGAAGAAAAACTTATAATGACAATCCTTAATGGTCTCACAAGACCTTGGGATGCATTCATCCAAACTATTTGTGCCAGAAAGGAGAAATTAAACTTTGACAGTCTTTGGGAAGAATGTGTTCAAGAAGAAGCAAGAGTAGCTAACCGAGAAGCATTACTATCAAGAGATGAAGATCAATATCTAGCTACTCATACTAAAGGAGGAATAAAGAGGTCTTACTTCCAGAAAGAAACTCATAAGAAGTCTCACCCCAAAAACAAATTCATACATAAAAAATCTCACCCTCCAAGGAGATTCTAGAAGTTTCAGAAAGGTCAACGAAGAGAAAAATATTTCTCATGTTACTAATGTTACCATTGTGACAAGATGGGACATACTGCTAAGAAGTTTCCAGTCATATGAGAATAATACAAGAAGAGAAATTGTTAATGTTTAAGCCATTATTATAGTTCTTTGCATTTCAATGAATAACAACAGCATAAGATAAGATCATTGAGAAATACATAATCACAAGAGACACATCATTTATCCTGGGAAACCCTCATGGGGAAGAAAACCCAACAAAACTTCCTTAATATATATAGCCAATACAATGCCAAGAGATAACTCAAACAAGTACAGAAAGTCCTCTCCCAAGGATGTGCCTCTCTCTCTCTCTCTTCTCCAACTGCAGCTTTGAAACTTGTCTCTCAATGAAAAAGTGATTGTGTGTCTAAGTGAGGTGCTAGCCTCCTTATTTATACAAGTTTGGCACGTGTGGAAGTGTCTTTTCACTAGCAGGGCCGACTTCTTCTTCTGGGTGGTTATAACCACCTTTATTATATTTAGGGGCTTCTTTAATATATTCTGGGGCCGACTTCTCTTTCTGCCTATTACAATTACATTATGACCAATCCACAAAAGGGGATTTGGTCCTTTTACAATAGCCAACATGATCAATCCACAATGGGGATTGATCCAATGAATAATATATCAAGTAATAATAAGAATACACTTTGCAGTTACATTATTTCAACACTCCCCCTTAACAAGAAGGGTATTCTACAACAACATCAGACGAGAGAGAGGCCTTTATCATCAACAACATCAGGAGGACAACATCATCAATATCATCTTGGAACACTGACTGGCGTATCTATAAATCATCGGAAGTTTTCTTCATCGGCAACATCGTCATTCTAAAAGGAATGCAATCATCATCTGCATCAATATGTATTAGTATAAAACTGATACATCATCATAATCACAACACGATGCTGGCTCATCATAATACATGACTGGCTTTACGTCACAGCTGTTAAGCTGGAAGCTCAGTACTTGTCTTGCTTTATGTCACAAAAATCAAGCTGAAAGCAAGATAATAGACTCGATTTACGTCACAACTTCTCAAGCTGGAAGAACAGTACTAGTCTCATCTCAATGTCTTGCTTTACGTCACAACACTCAAGTTGGAAGCAAGATACTAGACTGGATTTATGTCACAACTGTCAAGCCGGAAGCACAATACTAGTCTCATCTCAACGTCTTGCTTTACATCACAACACTCAAGCTGGAAGCAAGATACTAGACTGGCTTTACGTCACAGCTGTCAAGCCGGAAGCACAGTACTAGTCTCATCATATCTTCTTGCTTTACATCACAGCCATCAGGTTGGAAGCAAGATACTGGATTGGCTTTATGCCACAACTGTCAAGCCAGAAGCATAGTGCTAGTCTCATCTCATCGTCTTTCTTTACGTCACAACAATAAAGATGGAAGCAAGATACTTGTCCTACTTTCCATCACAACAATCAAGCTGGAAGCATGATACTAGACTGGCTTTACGTCACAGTTGTCAATCCAGAAGCACAGTACTAGTCTCATCACATTGTCTTGCTTTACATCACAACAATAAAGCTGGAAGAAAGATACTCGTCCTGCTTTATGTCACAACAATCAAGCTGGAAGCAGGATACTAGATTGGCTTTACGTCGTAGCTGTCAAGCCAGAAGCACAGTACTAGTCTCATCACATCGTCTTTCTTTACGTCACAACAATAAGGCTGCAAGAAAGAGATGCCTCATCACAACAACTAATCCCCCTTTCGAGGAAGGTCCTTTCGGACTATACCAAGCTTATCTAGAAAGTGCTCAAACTTTACACGAGATAGAGGCTTGGTCAACACATCAACAACCTATTCATCCGTGCTAACGTACTAGAGCTTTAAGGCTCCTCTCTGCACCATGTCACAGATGTAATGATAACGAATATCTATGTGCTTCGACCTGTCATGGAATACAAGATTCTCTATCATCTTTATGCATCTCTGGTTATCACATAGGATTGTGGTTGCTTCCATCTCTAGGTCAAATAGGGCAGTCAACAACTTTCGAAGCCATATAGATTTGCAACTGGAAGAACATGTAGCAATGTATTCTGCTTCTGCTGTGCTGAGAGAAATGATAGATTTCTTCCTACTCTGCCATGAGATCATGGCTGATCCCAAACTGAAACAACATCCTGAAGTGATTTTTCTGTCAGAAACACTTCCTGCCAAATCTGAATCACTGTACCCACTCAATGTGAGATCATGATCTCCATCATAATTAAGGTACCTCATAAAATGTTTTGCAGCCACAAGGTGAACATGTCTAGGTTTCTACCAGAAACTGACTCAAGGTGTTCACGTCAAAACAAATGTCTGGTTTGGTGTTCGTCAGGTATATTAGCAATCCAATAATCTGTCTGTATAGTGTGGCATCAATTAATTCTGATGAAGTATCGACCAACAACTTCAGCTTCGTTTCCATGGTTGTATTCATGGGTTTGCACTCTAACATGTCGAATCTCTTCAAGATTTCGACTGCATACTTCCCTTGGTTAAGGAAGATCCTCTCTAGACTCTACCATACCTTAAGACCTAAGAAATAGTGCATTAGGCCAAGGTCTTTCATCTCAAATTATGAAACGAGTCTCTTTTTACATTTGGCGATGAGCTTTTTTTCTCCAGCTAAGTCATCCACATATAGAAATAGTAACACTGTCTCATCGTTCATAACCTTGAAGTAGAGGTTAGAATCTGCTTTACTCCTGGTAAAGCCCAAGCTTGTCAGAAGGCTGTCTATTCGGCCATACCAAGCTCTAGGAGCTTGCTTCAATCCGTACAAGGCTTTCTTCAACTTCCAGACATGAGACTTCCTGTCTTCAACTTCAAATCCTTGAGGTTGCTCTATATACACTTCCTCTTTGATAACACCATTTACGAAAATTGTCTTTACGTCCATATGGTGTAACTTCCACTTCATCTTAGTTGCAAGGGCTATGATGGTTCTAATCGAAGTGTATCTGGCTACAAGAGAAAATGTTTCTTCATAGTCAATGCCTTATTTTTTAGAAAAGCCACGAGCTACAAATCTTGCTTTATACTTCTCAATACTTCCATTAGTAGCATGTTTTATTTTGAAGAGCCATCTGGACGATACCACATCCTTGTTATTCGATCTAGGAACTATTTCCCATACATTGTTCTTTATTATGGATTGGTATTATTCTGTCATGGAATCTGCCCATTCTTTATTCTAAATGGATTCTTCAAAGCAGGTAGGCTCCTTTTCTAGGAGATCACCCATCAAAGCCATATAACTGGAGAATGGCTTAGGTCTCTTCACATGTCTCATGGTTCCTTTGGGAAAACCATATTTCTCTCCATCTTGAATAAGCTCTCTAGCCCAAGATGGCTTTCTTTTATGGGAGATTTTCATCTGAGGAGGTTCTTGAAACTCTACTACGTCATGATCTTCTAGAATTTCCTCATCAGGGGAAGTTACGACTTCCCTCACTGGTTCAACAGCTTTGGGAACCTCCCCCACTGATTCTGCAACTCTAGGGATTACGGGTTCCTCTTCATATACCTCTTCAAGATGACATTTTATTGATTTCTTGAGCGTTGCATCTTCATCAAAGGTCACATCCCTATTGATCTCAATGTGGGAGTGATCTCGTATATAGATCCTGAAGGCCTTGGAGACCTCACAGTATCCCACAAATATTCCCTTCTTTCTTGAGGGTTCCAGCTTGTTTCTTTTCTCTTTCGGTATATGTATACATACTGGGCAGAAAAATATTTTGAGATGGCTTACCTCTGGATTCTTTCCGGTGAACATCTCTTCTGGGGGCTTGAACCCAAGTGCACTATGGGACAATCGGTTTTGCACATATACAACTGTCATTGTTGCTTCTGCCCATAAGCACATAGGAAGATCTTGATCATGGATCATGGTCTTCATGGCTTCCATTATTGTTCTGTTCTTCCTTTCAGCCACACTGTTTTGTTGAGGATTATAGGGAGTAGTGAGTTCCCTCTTGATCAAAACATCTTTGCAAAAGTTCACAAACTCTTTTGAGGTGTATTCGCCTCCATTATCTGACCTGAGTATCTTGATATTTCTTTCAGGAAGATTCTCTATCAAGGCTTTGAATTCCTTGAATTTGTTGAACACTTCATCTTTAGAATTCAATAGATACAACCAGGTCTTACGAGAATAATCATCAATAAGTGATACATAATATACATACCCACTAATGGAGGACGATGGCATTGGGCCACAGACATCTAAATGAATGAGTTCTAGGACTCCTTCTACTTTGCTATCTCTCTTCAAAAAGGGTTCTTGATGTTCTTCCCTTGTGCACATCCATTGCATATGCCTTCATGGTCAACCTTGAGTTCTGGTAAACCTGTGACCGCTTTGCATATGTATGGTAGCGCCTTGTAGTTGATGTGAGATAATATTCTATGCCAAAGTTCACATGGATTCTCAATGGCATGGGTCATGGCATC
Organism: Picea mariana; assembly: GCA_032191745.1. NCBI lineage: Eukaryota > Viridiplantae > Streptophyta > Pinopsida > Pinales > Pinaceae > Picea > Picea mariana. The sequence goes on along the minus strand of JASDQU011248082.1, from coordinate 10,061 downwards.
TTCTGAGTGACCCTTTAACTTATACAAACTATTTTCTTCTTTTCCAATGATGATTGCTTCTTTCATGGTTTCTCCTTTGGCATGTTGCCTTCTGCAACCTTCACTATAGCTTCCTCAGGATTATTACTTGTGACCTGGAACAAGGTCAACAAAACAACAAGTAAGAGTAATATCCTTTGATAATATAAAGCAATAACACGAACAATCATCACAGTAGCTCCTTTAGAGATATCACTTGTAATTTGTTTGAAGCAAAGATTAAAGGTAAGGAATACAATACGAAATGAGGTCAACACTCTCATAGTGTTGTGATCAAACATTCCTCCATAGCAACCTAGAACTAACACATGAG
>JASDQU011248079.1:11894-25581 GCA_032191745.1 Picea mariana | reverse complement strand
AATCTATGATAAATTACCCAGCAAACAGTTGATTGCAAGAGTAGAGATGACCAAGAATAGAATGGTTCCACTTGTCACAAGAAACGATTTGAGTGGTTCTTTGAATATTTATAAAGATGGAAGTTTAGATTAATCTTGGCTATGGCATTTGAGATATGGTCATTTAAATTTTGGTGGCTTAGATCTGTTACAGAAAAAGAAGATGGTAAAGGGGTTTCGCTATATTCAGCAACCTGCAAGCTCTTGGGAGAGTTGTATACTTAGGAAGCATCACAGAGAGAAATTTGTTTCAGGTGTTTCCTACAGAGCAAAAGCTCCATTGGAAATTGTCCACACGGATTTGTGTGGACCTATGCAAACACCTTCTTTGAATGGTAGTGTTTATTTTACGACTTTTATTGATGATTTCAGTAGGAAGACTTGGTTGTATTTGTTGAAGCAAAAATATGAAGCCTTTGAAGTTTTCAAGAGGTTTAAGTCTATGGTTGAGAATGAGAGTGGTCGAACCATTAAGATCCTGAGGTTTGATAGAGGAGGTGAGTATAAAATAAATGAATTCATTGAATTTTGTGATTTTCATGGAATTAAAAGGCAGTTTACTACTCGATATACTCCACAGCAAAATGGAGTGGTTGAAAGGAAGAATCAGACCATTATGAATATGTCTCGAAGCATGTTGAAAGAGAAGCATCTTTCAAATGAATATTGTGGAGATGCGGTCGTTTGCTTTGTCTATATATTGAATAGAAGTCTGACACGGATTGTGAGGAATCGCGTACCTCAGAAAGCCTGGGACGATAAACCTTGTAATGTTTGTTATTTCAGAATGTTTGGATGTGTAGCATATGCGCATGTACCTGAAGACATGAAGAGGAAGTTGGATGACAAAAGTGAGAGATGCATCTTTGTTGGATACAGTGAAGAGTCTAGGGCGTATAAACTCTACAATCCCATCACCAAGAATTATGTAATCAGCAGAGATGTTCAATTTAAAGAAGAGGAATCTTGGGATGGAAGTATTGATAAATCTGTTTCAGAGGGAGCTGTGTTACCCCGTGAAGATGATGATGGAGTTGAGCAGGCTGAAGGAGGTGGGCAGTTGGTTCCACATGCACATACGCCTGCAGCGAGAAGTCCTACAAGGGAAGCACCAGAAATCAACCCATCTCAATTTAGAACGCCCAGAACTCATGAACGTGGTGAGCCATCTGGACATGGTGAACATCAAACAAATTCACAGGTAAGTAGTGAATCGAATCCTACTTTAACTTCATTAAAAAACAGGTTTAAAGGTCAGAAGACTAGAAGCTTAAAAGAATTATATGATCAAAATGAAGAAGTAGATCAGGTTTCAAATTTTGCATTAATGGCATGTGATCCTTTAAGTTTTGATGACGCTCCTAAAGAGGATGTTCGGATAAAAGTAATGGATGAAGAGATTGATTCCATTGAAAGAAATAACACTTGGAATCTTGTTGATTTACCTGAAGGTAAGAACAGTATTGGTGTTAAGTGGGTTTATAATACTAAACTGAATACATAAGGTGAAGTTGAAAAGTATAAGGCAAGACTTGTAGCTCAGGGGTTTAGTCAGCAACCCGATATTGATTACAATGAAACCTTTTCTCATGTAGCAAGAATTGACACATTGAGGATAGTCTTAGCTATTGCATCTTATAATAAATGGATCATGCATCAGATGGACGTTAAGTCTGCATTCTTGAATGGATGTTTGGAGGAAGAGGTTTATGTAAGACAACCTCTAGGTTATGAGATTGATAAGAACAAAGATAAAGTTTACCAGTTAAGGAAAGCTTTATATGGATTGAAGCAGACATCCATAGTTTGGTATAGTAGGATTGATGAGTACCTAATTAGTGTTGGATTCAGCAGAAGTCCAAGTGAACCAACTTTGTATACAAAGATAAATCAGGAATGTAAAATTTTGATTGTCTGTCTGTATGTTGATGACCTGATTTTTACTGGAGATCTATCTATAGATGATTTTAAAAATACCATGAAAACAAAGTTTGAGATGACTGATTTAGGATTGATAAAATATTTCCTTGGAATTGAAGTGGATCAATATGATGATGGAATTTTCATTTGTCAAACTAAATATGAAAATGAAGTATTGAAAAGGTTTAGAATGATGAATTGTAAACCAACTACAACACCAATGGCAACTGGTACTAAACTTAGCAAATATGATGAGAGATCATATGTTGATCCAACTCTGTATAAGAAGTTGGTTGGAAGCCTCATGTATTTAACAACAACCACACCTAATATTATGTTTGTTGTAAGTTTAATTTCCAGATTCATGGAGACTCCGAGGAGTACTCATTGGCAAGCAAGAAAGAGGATCCTAAAATACATTGCTGGAACAATTGATTTTGGTATCCGATACACATCAAACTTGAACTTTGAGCTGATCGGATATACTGATAGTGATTTTGCAGGTTCCATTGATGATAGGAAGAGCACATATGGTTATGTGTTCAGTGTTGGATCTGGAGCAGTGGCATGGGCCTCAAAGAAACAACCCATAGTGACTTTATCTTCTACTGAGGCAAAGTATGTTGCAACAACAACAAGTGCATGTCAAGTTGTATGGATGAAAAGAATCTTGAATGAATTATTGCATGAGCAGAATGGTGCAACTCAGATTGTCTGTGATAATAAATCTGCCATTGCACTGTCAAAGAATCACGTTTTTCACAAGTGGAGTAAGCACATTGATACGAGGTATCATTTCACTCGAGAGCTGGTAAATAGTAAAGAAATTTATGTTTAGTTCTGCAGGTCTGAAAAACAATTTGCAGACATATTTACAAAGACTTTGGGAAATGAATTGTTTAAAATTCATAGAGATAATATTGGGGTCTGTAAGTTGTAATGCTTTGTTAACAAGCAATCTTGTATTGCATATTTTTGGTTGTTTTGTTTTTTGAAATGATTAAGAGGGAGTATGTCAGATTATAATCATTTCACCGCCTGAATAACGACGCAACGGTGGCCGTTTTGACCCTTCAAGACTCTAGGATTAAGCACCGATTTACTGATAGCTCAAGTGGTGGTCGCCTTAACCTTTGAAGGCCACGACATACCATTATCGCTTAATTAATTTTTTTCTAAGATCGAAGAGGCATTTTTGTTTATATAAATACCTGAAACAGATTGTAAGAGTGAGAGCTTGAAAGCACATTGAAGATAATTTTCTATTTTGTATTCGGAGGTGTTCTCTCCGTTTATACCCTATTTTTATTAAGTTTGTAAACTTGTCTGATTTATTGATCGGATTCTCTATATTGATTTCAATTTGACTAAATGCAGTGATTATTTGGTTTTCCCGATTGCAAACCTGGTCCCACATTTATTTGGAGTTTATTTGTTGGAGCGCGTGATTTTAAAAACACATTGAATAAAAGGTTGCCATTTCGCATTCGGGACTTGCTTGTTAAATGTGCGCGGAGTTCTTTTGTTCTTCCAAACGCCGAAACCCGAAGTGATGGGCACACAGCTTGTTCGCATTTCGCGATTCGACAATATTTGTTTTGTTTTTGCGTTGGATGTTTGTAAATGTCTAACCCTGAATTCTAATAAGGCTCGTTTTCGCATTTCGGGAATAATTGTTTTCTTTTTGTGTGAGGAGTTTATAAACGTCGATAACCGAACTCGCTTAAACCTTTGTTTTCCACATAATAAAATAGTTTAAGGGAAAGGTATTGGAAGAGTTATAACTATACTAGGAAATCGGAGGTATGAATTTTGTAAGAGATTCCCAAATATGTCGTCAATATAGCAAGTTCTTAAGCTTCTCATAGCAAGTTCTTAAGCTTCTCAAATTGGTTGGGGAATGGCTCAAACCTATGACATGATATTTTACTTTCGATGAATATAACAGTTTTTCAAATATGAGAATAACATGCCTTATATATTTGACTTTACGATTGTGTGAATACAAGATGCAAGAAAGGTGCCATTTTTATTTCTGCTTCGGTATAACACATTATGTAACGAGAAGATTAAAATTGATACCATTGGTTCGTACACGCCGAGGTCAAATGTATAGTGTTTCAATTTTGATAAGATTTTGGAACTCCTTGAAAGTATATCGCAAGACGTTTATGAGGACAATTTTGAATCTACTTTTAATTGTGGATAATATGAAAAATATCTCTCCAAATTAATGAAATGGAAATTTAATTTAAAGATATGGAATTAGTTATTAAATAATTAAGACGTTTATGAGGACAATTTTGTATCTACTTTCAACTGTGTTTCAACTGTGGATAATATGAAAAATATCTCTCCAAATTAATGAAATGGAAATTTAATTTAAAGATATGGAATTAGTTATTAAATAATTAATAGTGAAAATATATTTTCTCAATTATGAAGTAGTGTAATATTAAGATGAGTGCTTTATTGCAAAAGTGTAATTAAAATATATATGAAATTGTGAAATGAGATATGATGGTATAGGTTTGTCATGGAGTAAAGTCTCTCTTCCATTGTTTGACATAAGCATTTTCCTTTATTTTTATGTGCTTTTCGAAAGAAAACGTTGTGAGATGGAAAATGAATTCTCAATATTGTAGTGAAGGTCAAATTTTGAAGTTCAACATTATTAATGTTCATTGTCATTGTTGGTAATCTTATCCTCTGTGATCTATGTATTATTAATGTCTATGCCAATTTAAGTGGAACCAATGTATGTCCCCACTTTGTGTAGGTGCAATTGGCAGATATGTGCGTTGGACACAACACATAAAAAAATGTTGGATTGTAATATAACTTTTTCACTGGGGCATAGTAAGACTTTATGTTCCAATTGTTTATCTTCAATCATTGATGAAACATGGATGTTATTGTGTTCAAGTTTGTTGAGTGTGATTGGAATGTTCAAAAGTTTCAACACGTGTTTATGCCTTGCGACTGATTTCTTGGTTGCAAATAAATCCATTGAAGCTTTGAATGTATGTTCCTCTTAATATAGAAAGAAGTTTGTTCTTTCCATAAGATATTTCCAATCCTCCAATATGGGATCTACATTTTTTTATGTTGTGAAGGATGTTCCTAAGGGTGACCTAGGACAGATGATTCCCTTGTTAGTGAAATGTGTTTTTTTAGCATGACCAATGTGTTAAAGCTTCACAAAAATGTGTTTCCATAATATTTTCTTGCATATAGTGAAATTTACTGCACAAATGACCATTGGTCAAGGTCACTAATAACCAAGCTCATTGTCTATGTTGCATATCATATTCATTTTACTTTTAAATTATGAACAACAAGAACAAACATAGGAAAATTTTGGGAAAAGAAATTAAAAGATAGTCCACATGGAAATTAGAAGGTCATTCACACCCAAAGCTATATGCATAAGGTTTGAGCTCACATTTGTCAACTAATTCACAAAATACTGATAAAGAAATGAAAATAATCTCAATTCAATTAATTCAAGTAAAACAACATGCACTAATATATTGACTAATTTGGTTATACACTGGACACCTAAGAAACACTAATGGATAATTGATAATTTCCCTCCATTCTTAATATATGAATGGAAAACCTAAATGAATGATCAATTTAGTAATAATGTCCTTAAAATATTTTTTCCTTCAATATATATTATAAAATAATTTATTATAAAAATTAGAAAAAATTACTAATATAAATCACCTAAAATTACCTCTAATTTGTAAGGATTACTATTGTTAAATCTCAAAAAACCTACTATTAGGGATTCAATGTAATTTCAAAACACAACATAATATCTCCCCTCATGAACATCTTAACGATCGATCAAATTTCCAAGCATAATGAATTATCTTCTCTTATGAATTATATATTAGGCGGTGGGTTCAAGCTATGCCCATGTATATTTAATTAGGTGAATATGGTAAATCATAGTGAATTAATCCATAATTTTAAAAAAGAGAATTAGTAAGTGGATAAATTTTTTGAGTGAAGCTATTATTTTTCTTTTCAACCAAACAAAGTTCCATCTTGATCAATTTATTTTTCAAAATTTCAACAATCTAATCTAATCTATCCTAAATAAAGCAAAACCTTAAACCAAAAAAATTATAATCAATATTTCCATCAATCCTATTGAAATTTAAGAAACAAAAAATCTAAAAAAAATTGAATTTGACAATTTATTAATAAAAAAAATCCATTGAAAAAGTTGAATTGGACACTATCAATTTTTTAAAAGAAAATTCACACTTTGACAAATTATATTTCCAATAACATATGAAAATCTTATAAACTAAATTACACATTTTAAATAAATTATATTAACCTTAACTATTTAAATATATTCACAATTTTTACTTGCATATTTTTTTTCCTTCACTCCCTTCATTTATGATGATGATTAAAGTCCACTAAAACTATGATTACTTGGGATTCTTTAGAATTTTGTTTATATCCTCAAAAAACATTAAAAAACGCTTTCCAAGATCACCATATTTTTATTGTGTTTTAACCTTAACTATTTTAACCTTAACTATTTCACAAACATATACTCATAATCACAATGAACAACGAGTTTTTACTCTCTTTTCTATTTAATGTAAAGCGGTTTCTTGCTTTTATGACATAATCGTACTGGTTGAAGAATGTTTCGTTTGTCTCTCTATATACATAGATATTCACCTAGGATATATTGATATTAGAGAGAACAATGTTTCGTTTGTCTCTCTATATACATAGATATTCACCTAGGATATATTGATATTAGAGATAACAGCATTAGTTACCCATAAGTCCCCATTCAACATAAGGAAGCTCATTTATCATTACTCTGGTGTACTCTGTAGATAATTTAAATAATTATAAGCATTACATTCTCAAGGGAATTCAACGAAAGAGGTATTCCAACATTTAAATTTATTTTTATTTATTAATTAAAAAACAATTTTGAATAATTTTCATTATATGAAATACATATGGGATACACTACATGTTAGTTTCTATGTTTTGACAAAACAATATTTTTTATTTACTAAAGTTATTTATGGGTTATTTATCGTTGTATACTTTGGTTTTTTAAAGAGAATTATATGCAATACTAAATCTATATCACTAAAACCCTATCTTCCATCACTTATGAAAACTTCGTTTCGCCACCCTAACATGTATCTAAGGATTGATTGGTGTTTTAAAGAGGATTATATGCAATACTAATTCTATATATAACTAAAACCCTATCCTCCATCACTTCTGAAAACTTCGTTTCACCACCCAAAGAAAATTTGTCTGGTTCCCGCGCCCAACAGTCGTTCGACCCTCTTCTTCGGCCCTCGTCAATCTCCGCTCAACCCAATGAGCTTGGGATTTCACCCTTATCTACAACGGCTCCAAATTTGGTTTCTTAACCCTAACACTAGTTTTCGATTCTCTGCTCAGTCATCGCACCAACAGTGCCCCGCTGACCTCGGATCAATGACTTGGTTTCAGCGCGATAGATCCAACCTATAACCCTACCTGACCGGCAAGAATGATAACCTAATCTCAAATTCTTACACCCTCCCCTCCCATTCTCCCTCGTACACGCTCTATTCCCATTCTCCGTGGAACAACCTTAATTCTAATTTGCCTTAGCTAACACGTGAGAATTTCCTTCAAATAATAAGTAGTTGTTTTAAATAAATCTTCATTTAAATATGTAGGAAATCACAATTTTCTACTATTTAAATTGCATTTTTAAATCTAAAAATATTTAAATTATATTTTCAAATCTAAAAATAGAAGTTGAAAAATCTTTAAAACAATCTAATTATATAAAAATAATCACTCGCATATAAAATCCAACAATCAACCAATATGACCAAAAAATATTCCTACAAACAAAATAATAATAATATAATTTATTATTAACTTGTTAGGACACCTCTAATATTAACTACAATGATAATCAGATCATCCCCAATAATTTATCGGAGGTTAACCACAATCCCATTAACGGACTTCCGCATTCTAATAACTCTCTTAATTTTACTTCAACGGTCATACATCTCTCATCTTCTGAACTTGACCAGCCTTCTCTCGAGCGCCTTGAGAAAGGTTTTAACTTTGTCCTCGCCCTTCATGGCATCTCTTTTGAAGATATCATTTGCTCCATTGAGTCCATAATGCACCATCTTCTTAAACATGAAGGTGAAGAAATTTGTGACCCTTAGTCTTTCGAAACCTCCAAAACCCAACTTAACTAAAGACGGACGAATTGCAATCCAGAGGTCTTCTTAATGACAACCTTAATATCATCATCTTAAAAGCCAATAAAGGTAAAGCTAAAGTGATTACTATAAATGTAAATTCCAAAACCCTTTCTCTTTTTCATCCTCTTCCTAAAAACCCCATCAATATCATAACGAATCTTCTTACCAAAGGCATCAAATCTTCCTCCTTGATCTGTTATTCAAAAATATCTCATCCACAATAGTCCCCACACCATGGGCAACTTAAAATTCATAAAAAAAGACATCTCTCTTAGACCTATAGTGAGTGTCTAGTTTTCTAATTGATATCCTCCATCAAAGATTCCTCTGATTTTATTTATAGAACTAAGCATATTCACCTTGATGAACAAAACATTATGGTTTCACAAGCCATTCACCTTAATTCTAAGCTGGTTGATCCGGAGACCCTCAACTTGAATAAAATGTGTCTTACATTTACCTTCTTACCTTTAAAGGGACCTTTTAACCTGAATACAATATGTCTCACATTTACCTTCTTACCTTTAAAGGGACCTTCTACGAACAAACTCAAGGCACAACTATGAGCTCATCCTTATCACATGTGGTCGCTAACATCTTTATAAAACATTTTGAGGCCTTAGCCTTAAACAAGTTTCATCTTAAACCTAAATGCTGGTTTCTTTTCCTAGATGATACCTTCGTCATCTAGACTCATGGAAAACCCACATTGATGTTAGTTTTTATAGCTCTCGAGGTACTCCTCATGTTTGTCTTGTATGCCGAAGTAACCTTGTACTTACACTACTACGCACTTGACTTTGTAATGGACTTTTATAAAGTTGTAATAAAGTGGTTCTTTTATGTAAGTGACTTTTTAATGAAGTGTACCTTCTAATATTAAAGTGAATTTATTTCATAAAGTGCACTTATGTTATAAAGTGAATTGTACTTTAATATTTTAAGTGATTTATATTGGAGGGAATCAATCATGTCCCTTGATCATGTAAAGGCAAGGTTAGATCTTGACCTTTGGATTTAGGGATGAGAAAGATGAAAAGACACTTGGAAAGTGAAAGTGTCATTTTCGAATTATAAGAGAATGCATTGGGTAGTGTGCAAGACACAAGGAGAAGAAGAGATTGAGAGATTTTCGAGAGGGCTTTAAGGAGGAGAGGAAAGGACAACAAAGAGGGTGCATTTCCCAATGGAGATTGGACACATTTCCCAAGGCAAATTTCTATGAGTGTGGTGATATTTTGTGGTGATATTTTTTGTTGTTGTTGGAGGCTGTATCCGTACAGTTCGTACAACAAGGGAAAGAGGGAACACATTTCGAATCATAGGAGGCATGAATTTCAAGGTTGTTTTGAAGGTTTACTTGATGCAGCAGGGCCGTACATATCAAGCCGTACAACACAATGTGGGAATGTTTTCCAAGGTGTTGTTTTTTGGGTGGGTCATACAACAATACAAATTTGGCACGTTTTCCAAGGCAAATTTGTGGAGGCAGTTTTTGGGTGTTGTAAGTGGATTTCTCTTGCTGGAAAATGTAATTTCGTTGCCGATATTACTTTCCTAAAGCTAATAATTCTTAATGTGGGATTATACATTTCAAAGTTCATAGATGATAGTTATCTCTAGGTTGCTAAGTGTATGACAAAATATAGTGCATGTTGATTTTGTTGTTAAATTTCTACAATTGATCTATTTATTTGATCATCTTAATATAATTCCCCCCTTATTCAATTCACTATGGAAATGCAAAAGGATTATTCTCTTCCCTTCTTGGATGTTCTCATATCTTCTCTTCGTGATGGTTCCCTCACCTCACAAGTTTACCGGAAAAATACAAACACTAATCGGTACATGCATGCCCATTCTCACCATCATCCTACCCATAAATCGGTGGTCTTAAAAAATTTGGTGGTTGTGCCCTTCGGAACTCAACTCCTGAATTCATAGAGAAATAAAAAGCCCACTTGACTAAGTTCCTTCAACTCTGCTCACAATCCTAAATCCAAAAATCCTCCTCCCTCTTCTCCACCCATTTCTAGCCTCTCTCTCATATTTCAATAATTCTAGCAAAAAAGAACATCAAAACCTTTTTCAAACCATGCAAAACCCTTAAGAAACCTTTCAGAACTGCAAAAGATAAATCTGACGCTATGCTTTGCCGAGGAGACCACCAAATTTCGTGCTCGTGTGGAAAATCATATATAGGCCAAACCAAAATCCCAATTCAAAGAACACATAGTTCACACAAACCATAACAGAATTAATGAGTCATCAATTCTTGAACACTCCTTCAAATCTAATAACCTTGTCTTCTTTGACCAAACTAAAATTCTTCCCTCAATGCCCTATTATTCCTAGTGTATCATTTGAGAAGTGCTAGAAATCCAAAAACCACCCAACAACTTCAATTGAGAAGATGACTACAAACTCAACTAATCTTGAAAACCCCTCGTTCATTGCTTAAAGCATTAAGTAGGTTATTATTATTATTATTATTAAGCCTATTATCATCATTATTATTATTATTATTATTATTATTATTATTATTTTCTGCATCTAATATTTTTATCCTAACCTTTAATGCCAATCCCTCTCCCTCTAAGTTTGTAATTTATTTAATATTTTTATACTATTTATTTTTCTTTCTTAACTCTACCTTTCTCATATTGTTTTATCATTTGATCTCCAATGCACCTATTATCCATTATCCCTATTACCATTTTAGGGTTCTTCTCATTAAGTTTCTACACCTTTTAGTTCAATTTCCCCTTTATTCATTTCCCCCTATTTTTGTTCGCTTCTCTATTAATCTTTTCCCCCTCTCTTTTTCCCTTTTTTTTTTTTAATTATAGGGCCAGCAAAGACTATTTACTTAATTTATTTTAGTTTTAATTTCAAATTTTAATTTATTGTATGATCCACAATGGTTATTTACTTAATTTAATTTTAGTTTTAATTTTAATTTTTAATTATTTTATTTATAAGAGTTTTTTTTCTTGGGATAATTGTTTTATGTTTTCAATCTTTTATCTACCCTTTAACATAGTTTTTTTTAATCACTAAACTTCTTTTGTAATGGATAGAGTGTCTATTTGAAACATTGGATGTTTCAAAAATTTTTACACAATTTATTTTTAAAAATTTTAATAATAAATATGAATTACTGTGAAAACACTCTGGAAACATAAATACTCAAATTTTATTTTTCAAGTTATAATTTAATACAGAAATTTACATTTTTAATTATGAAGTAGAATAGACTATAAGTAAAACTTGAAAATTACCATTTTAAATTTCTATTTTAAGTTTAGTGCAATCAAAATGCTTCAACACTTAGTCTAGAAATTTGAATTTCCAACCTTAACATAAACTAGGTTACTATCATACTTTTGTGTGTTTTGAAAATTTTAAATTTAAATTTTTGATAGCGTTTTCAGCAATTATATTCATCTTTTACATTCAAAAATTCAGTTTCGATCCTTGTATTTTGCCTAGAAAGTTAATTTCTCCCATTAAATTATTTCATAAAACTAAATTTCCAAAACTATTTCAGTTTCGATCTTTGTATTTTGCCTAGAAAGTTAATTTCTCCCATTAAATTATTTCATAAAACTAAATTTCCTAAACTATTTAATGTATGGAAATTGTACCTTACTATATAATTCTAGAACTGTTGTATAATTTTGTGTGTTTTGAAAATTTTAAATTTAAATTTTTGATAGCGTTTTCAGCAATTATATTCATCTTTTACATTCAAAAATTCAGTTTCGATCCTTGTATTTTGCCTAGAAAGTTAATTTCTCCCATTAAATTATTTCATAAAACTAGATTTCCAAAACTATTTCAGTTTCGATCTTTGTATTTTGCCTAGAAAGTTAATTTCTCCCATTAAATTATTTCATAAAACTAAATTTCCTAAACTATTTAATGTATGGAAATTGTACCTTACTATATAATTCTAGAACTGTTGTATAAATTTTTGTGTCAAGAAATTTCCACATTTTGTATTATTTTTTAATGTTGTAATTTATTTCCATAAGATGATTTTTGAGAATTCACTTACTATGTATATCAATTTACTTGCTCAAATACTAAATTTAACATTTAAATTTAAAACAATCTTTTACTAAGACATCTCCAAGATTCATTCCCCGAGATGTAGGATAGTCGGTGACGGACTATGTTGTTAAGGCGCTCTGTGTCGTTAAAGTCACCGGTTCGAAACTTGTGGGGACAAAAAATCTAGCCATGTTAAGGGTTGGTGTGGCTCAGACCGGGTGTGATCCCCGGGTGATTTTGACGGTTTAGATGCCCCTGAGTCGCGGTTTCTTAGCCACAGGTTAGTCCCACATATCATTTCAAGAATTCTAACCTAGTTTGAAACCATACCTTATAAATTATTTTGAGAGATACTTCAACAATAATCCAAACAAGTTATTTGGTCCAATCAAACCTCATTGGTTAACATCAAACTATTTGGACTTTATCGTCTACCGCAAGGATACCCCCCTTGAGTTGGAGAGGAACCAACCTAAAGAAGGAGGAAGTGTTATTATGGTGATAGTGGGTAGCCTTATGTAGTTACACAAGCTAACACCTTGTGCTTGGGACTTTCAAACATTAGGGGTGATAGGTTTTGTTGTAAAAAAGTTGATCCAACAAGCCACCAATCCTAGGCAGAGGATATCTATTCTTGACGTTGATTTTTCTCGGGGCATTATATTCAATGCACATTATCTAACTATCATCCTTCTTTGACACCATGATGATGGGTTAAACAGATGACAATGAACTAGACCTAATGACTCCCTACTCTAACAACTTTTGCAATTGTTTATTCACTTTGTCAGCTTCAATGATGGACTACCCATACAACACAATGTTTGGTAGTGGTGCCTCTCACAACAACTAAGTATCATGCTCAACCCTCCCACTCGAGTCCCAACCCTTGAGGTTCTTGGAACACCTCTTTGTAGGCTTCAATTAGTTGTAGTGGTTTCTTGCACTATTTGCCAATACATCCTTCCAAGGATGCCTTCATATCCATCTCACTATTGGAGTTACTTCACACACACCTAGGATTTCTTTTTCCTAAGGTTTTTCCTTGTTTATTAATCATAATTAGTGATTATCCAGTTTCCTATATTTTATGGGAGAATATTCCACGTGGAGAATATTCTCTTTCAGTTGACACTTCAGTTTGACTAGTTGAGTTGAGTTTAGATGCTGCATTGGTTTTGTCACAATGCAACATTGGGATCATCACCAGCTAATGCGCACTTGCCTTGGGACCATCACCAAAACGATGCATTACCCTTGTTTCCTTGAGTTAACTCCTCACTACTCTTTGTTCAGTCAGTGAACTGAAGACTAGTTGACTAGTTAACTCAACTAGGTGGCAGTTCACTCCCGTAATTGCCTAAGAGACTAGACTAGGTGGAAGTTCACTCCCG
>JASDQU011248078.1:0-25680 GCA_032191745.1 Picea mariana | reverse complement strand
TATTGGCCTTTTGATTATTTTTTGGTGTTCTCTTTGATTACTAGTTGGCCTTAGGATTTTTTTTTTTATATCTCAAGTCTTGAGTCATCGTGGAGCCAAACCAGCTTCCCCGCAGGTATCGTCGCTTGTTACAGTTACCACCACATTTTGAGTCTTTGCCTTCTAAAAGGTGCAAAGTTATAAAATGTGGTACACACACCTCCACTTTTCATACTTGTGTTCATACAAGGATGAGTACTGAATCGAGTTATCAAGATACTTGGAGTCCTTCGACTCTCATACCTACTATAGTTAACACTACCCCTTCAATTCCTTCAACCACAATGGTTGTAGTGTCGAAGGTTCCTATGATCACCTATGCCCATCCTATAGTGAATACTCAACCTATACCCACAAACCCTTTTGGATCTCTTTGTCACTCACCGGGCTATCAAGTTCATTCCATCCCTATAGCCTCTAGTCCTTTTTATTGTGGTATGTTGAACTTCATATCCCAGTTTTAAAACTCCATCCCAACGACTGGTACAAATACTAGCATTGGACTTGGGGGAACAACTCCTCCACATACTCCATTCTTATTTGGTGGCACTCATGTCCCTCAAATGACTCCTACCATTGGAGGCTTTCCTCCTCTTAATCCTGGGTCTAATCCTGTTGTTTCTGGATGGAGTAACCAACTTGGCAGACAAGACACTACTCGTGTGCCATCCTTTACACCCACCTCCTCTGTGTCAATTCCGACCAACACATTTGGCATCATGAATCCACCTTTATCCTCCATATTCACACCCAGAGGAGGTCAGTTTCACACTTTGGGCAACCCCCAACCCAGAGCCACTCCAGCTGGGGGCAGTTTTTATAATCCTCATCAGAACATTCCTATTGGAATGATGCCTAACCAACCCCTTATGAATAAGTCTGGAGGAGGGTCTTATAATCCCAGACATGGCCATGGTACTTACTAGAACCCTGGATGGGCTACGATTCCCCAACCACAATCTTTCCAAGGAGATTGGGGCCAAATGTTGCAACCCCATCTCCCTTTTATGGCCACACTCAATCTGCCAAACTTGTCTAAGATAATGAATGACCCTAAGCTTCCTTCCGATATTCCAAAATTTGAGGGAAGAACTGGTGAGGATCCTGGTAATCATGTTACTACTTTTCACCTTTGGTGCTCTTCGAATTCTCTTAATGATGATTCTATTTGGTTAATATTTTTTCAACGCACCCTCATGGGGGTTTTCACGAAATGGTATATCGAGCTACCTAGGGGGGCATACATAACTTTTAATCAGTTGGTTTTAGTCTTCCTCAATCAAATCCAATTGTCGGTTCATTATGATGCTGGCATCAAACTTCTGTCGACCTTTCGTCAGGATAGAGCCACTCATATATCGGATCGCATTCAGGAGTGGTGTAGAAAAAAGAGGTTGATCAAGGCCTACATACCCCCATAATTCTTGCTAGAGTGGTTCCTTAAATCTCTCCTGCCTTATATTTCAAAGGATGTTTCTACATCCGAGGTTACTTATGAGGAACAAGAAATTTTTAAAGCCCATCAGTTAGATCTTATATATTCTCAGTCCAGGATTTTATATGAAATTCTTCTTGATGCACCGAGGTCAAGCTATGACCCTAGAGAAAATACCGGGCATCATGTTGATGACATTGTGGGCTCCGTCAATGTGAAATCCGCAGAATCGGTGACAAGCCATTTGAAAGACTTGTGTCTAAACCAGTCTACAGAAGCACCAGATTCATCTATGTCCTCTAATCCCACTCAATCGACTGATGTATGCTCTGTACAATTGTCGACTAGCCCGAATGGTAACTAGCAACCAGGAACGAATAAGAAGAAAAGACGTAATAATAATCGTAAGAGTGGGAAGAATAATAATAAACCCAAGGACAATGGTAATAATGAGAATATGAATAATAATGTTTGTGAGGGCAAGAAATAAAGGAAGAAGGTGAAGTTTCCCTGTAAGCTTTGTACAGACGATCACCTTACCCATTTATTCCCCAAACTCACAGAAGCTGTGAGGATTTTATCTCTACCGCCCGTTGTTCTGACTAATCCTTTTCCACATAACCAGCACATGGCCTCGAGCTCCTTGAATGCCAAAAATGTGGTGAGTGGGAGTCAAAACCCACCGATGCAAGATGGTGACTATTTATGCATCAATATGGTTAAATATGAGGTTAATGTAGCCACTTGGTCTCGTGATTACAGTTCTCCACAGACTATACCTGGTCTAGAGTCTCCCCCTCCTCTGGAGATGCCCTTACAGATCGAAAAATCAGATCCACCACCTCGTATTCTGAAAGGAGTACTTAAGCACTCTACCCACAATCCTAATGCTAAATTCGCCCATAATTACTCTATTGTTGAGGACCTAGGTCAAACCCCTATGTGATGTCGACTCTGGAGGTACTCCAGACATGTCCTTCACGAAGGAATTCCTTGCTATCCATGTTAGGAGATCTAGATCCTTGTGGCTCGAAATTTATCAAGTTTGAAATCACAGAGGTGAAGCCTCATTTGCCTTATCATGTGGCATTCCAAATCCATGTGGGTTACTTGAAGTATACCATCGATCGTATTGTTGTCGATGAATGCATTGCAACATGTGTGATGTTCCTGGTCTATTTGAAAGCCCTCGACTCTTTGACCCTTTCTCAGTCTCCGACCATGTTGACTACTTTTGACAGTCGTTCCTTCTGCTCTCACGGTATTCTTCCTTCCTTTCAGGTCCAGTTAGGTGGGAAGACGATATAGGTGTATGTTGAGGTGGTTGATGTGCCCCTCGACTATAAATTGTTAGTAGGAAGAAATTAGACTTACGCCACGACTGCAATTTTATCGTCCATCTTCCATACTCTTTGTTTTCCTCACGATGGGAAGATCATGACAATCGATCAATTGTCCTTTGCGTATGCTAGTCCCAGTGCATCTGTTGGATCGTCGATTCCCATGATTGAAAATTCTCAGTCGGAAACTGAGAATATTAGTGTCGAAATGTATTCATCCCTTATGGGTACCTTCAACTTCATGGCACTAGTTCACCATGTCCAGTAGGCCCGTTTCATCAGAGAGGTTCATTCCTTTCTGCACTTCCTATTTTAATGATCCTTGGACCCTACCTTCCTCGACAATGTATTGTGAAGGTCAATCACATTCTAGAATGGCCATGCCACTATCAGTAACATAGATTGCGTATCAAGATGTTCTTGACTCTTCTGCCGATCTGGATCCTGTTACCTCGTAGACAGACGAGGAGGATCCTGTCTTGGAGCCCCTATGGGCCACTTCAGATGAAGGTATCATTGAGGCCATGAATGGTTTTGACAAACCTTGGGATGATATGAATCATTGCTCTTATTTTCTCCCAGAGCTTTCTAGAATCGAACAAGATGAATTTAGATCTACTTGAGCAAGATAGTTGGTCACGATGTAGTTCCACTTGATACGCACATAATTTATGTCGAGGGAAACATGGCGAGTATCTACCCTACCGTCACGATTGATATATCTTGTATCCTTGGGAAGATTGAAAATGTATACATCGATGCAGATTGTTCGCCAGAAGAAATTTCGATCTACACCGAACTCTTCAAGGAATTCCGAGATGTATTCGCTTGGTCATATGAAGATATTCCAGGAATCGACCCTTGAATTGTCGAACATGAGATTTAAACTTACCCAGATGCGAAGCCTATTCGACAACATCTTAGAGCTATCCATCCCTAGAAGGCCCCTACTAGTAAGGCAGAGGTAGAAAAAATGCTTAATGATAGCTTTATCTACTCGATTCCCTTGACTGAATGAGTATCCAATCCCATTCCTTTGAATAAAAAGAAAGGAACCATCCATGTATGCATGGATTTTTGTTACTTGAACAAATATTGTCCTAAAGACAACTTCCTGACACCCTTCATCGATCAGATTCTCGACGAGTGTGCGAGAAGAAATTTTTTTTCTTTCATGGATGGATTTTCAGGGTATAGTAAAATTCATATTAAACCCGATGACCAACATAAGACGACATTTATTTTCCCTTTGGGTACTTTTTCATACCGGAAGATTCCTTTCGGCCTTAAAAACGTCGGAGCAACCTTCCAACGTTTTATGACCTTCGCATTTTACGATCTCAAGCATATAGTCAAAGCCTATTTGGGCGATCTTGTTGCTCACTCCTATAAGAGAGTGGATCATCCTAAGAACCTTCTGTTAAGCCCTAAATAGTGGCGCATTATCCTTTAATTGGGGAATATTACATTAGTAATGGTATTTTATTTATGTCGGCTTGGATCCATTAGTTGTAATTGTACCTCCTAGTCTCCTATATATACCAAGGAGACATTTTCATTTGGAATCATATTGTATTTGGACATTTATGTGGTGTATAAGGAGGTTTCCCCCTCTAAGAGGATTATTATCTGAATTTCTCTCTTTTTCAATGCGTTGAGTACTTATTTTGAGGTTTTTCTATGCTATATTGATATTTGGTTATTAACATAGAAAAACCTCAGAATAAGTACTCAGTGGTGGTATAACACTTCCTTTCATACTACAACAAAAATGATGCCATTTATGGAACTCTATGGATACCACCCTCCTTCCATCACTTATTCTCTAAAATAAAAATATAAGGTTCAAGCAGTGGAAGATCACATCGAGCATCAACAACAAGTTCTCCAAATCTTAAAGGACAACCTGACCATGGCACATAATCACATGAAACAACAAGCACATCAACATCATAGTGAAAGAAGTTTTGAAGTAGGGGATTGGGTGCTTTTAAAACTACAACCATACAAACATATGTCCCTCAAGCAAGCCAAGAAGGATAGTAAATTATCACCAAAGTACTATGGCCCTTATAAGGTGTTGCAAAATATTGGTACTATGGCATACAAATTGGAGTTGCCTGCATCTTCATGAGTACACCCAGTTTTCCATGTTTCATGCTTAAATAAGGTTATAGGTGACAATATCCCAGTTCAAACTATGAAGTAAATGGAACCTATCTCATAGCTCCTGCAATCACCAGTTGAAGTTCGGAGGCAATTTGGTCCAAAATCCACTATTTGGGTAAAAAAATACAAATGGTATACTAAATTTTCTTTTTTTACTATTTATAGCAATTTTTTACCCACTTTGCATAGTTTTGGATAATATTTTTGCCTAATGGACTAATACGACAGTGGATTGAGTTGGTTTTTGTAGTTTTATCTAGGGATTCTTGCAGTTTTTAGTGCCATGTCGCTCGTTCGTAACTTTGGATAGGTATTTTCATTACCCAGCATATAGGATAGGTATCCATTCCATCATACACATTTGCATCATCCTATGATTGTTGATCATAGGCCTTAGGTACGAACCCATTTTATAGCAACACAAAATCTCCTATCTACAACTAGAAGGGTCGTTATAGAATGGTAGAGACTTACCAAACATGGGTACCCTAGTTAGATCCTCTCCTTCATTCAGTGCCCACGCAAAGATTTTTTCCGTAGGACCAGAACTCCCTTATATCTAACACATGTCTTTATGTTGAACCTCATTTCTTACTCATAAAACATGATGACCTACACCTAGAGGACTCCCAAGCGAGTTTGATTTAATGTCTTTTCCGACTTGTTTTCAAAAAGTGAAAAGATTTTTGAGTGAACTTGTCTCTTTCACACTCGTAAATTGGATTTGAAAGGATGTCTATTTGGCGCAAGTTTATCCCTTTTTCAAACCAAGTAGACTAAGATTATGAAAAAGGTCATTTTTGGTGTTAAGTTGTAATTGCATCTCATGCCCTTACATTTAGTATTGAGCCTATTGTTGGTTCTCTCTTTTGCGTTATAAGTCATTTACCTCAATAGTTTGCATCGTCAACCAAGTAGAGCCTCGTTTATATCCTTTTTATCTTGACACCCTATACCCAGGAGGAAACATTACCCCAAGTGTCCATCTCCCGCATGCACCTTCTTGCATTGAGCATAGGTATGTTCCACTACTGGAACTAGTTTTTCTTACTTGCGACACTCACTTCCTCCTCTATATCATAGGATTCATTTGAATATGAAAAAAAAATATATATATGGGCGAGAAGGGAATATTATCTTATATTGGCAGCAATCGTGTCACCTTTGAACAGAGCAAAAAAAATTTGAGTCCACTTGTCATCAAAATTTTGGGTTTAGCATGACCTTAAGAAGTTGAGCTCATTACAGAGAGTTGACTCCCCCAAATGGTTACTCTTCTAGTCCCTATGGAGAGTTTGATTGATGCCTCCTACATCTCAAAGTTTCATCATAGATGTATGCTGCCAAAGTCTTCCATATGTCTCATGCTCTTGTTCAAAGGATGTCGATCAACTTGTCTCGGCCATTCCTCAGAACTCTTGACTTTGCATGTCAACTATATCCTCAGTCTGTCCCAGAATCTCATGAAGTTGTAGTCCTATTGCACACCCTGGTCCTATTTTCCTCATTGGTAGGTAACCTTGAACCTAGCAGTCAACATTTCATCATTGGTCGCTAACTGGGTGGTTTCCCTTGTGTTCGACGACAAGACATCTATTCACACATTGGAATTTGTGCACTATCTTGGATGCCATTATCCCTATTGATGCCATTATTCAAAGGGTCTTTTTTGTGTACTTCTTCAATCTGGTACATGCAAAAGACGTGCAAGGTCGTTGGTTTGTGAACATGTTCTTCATCTGATTTCCTCCAAATCATCAAGCTCCTACTTTGTACCTTGTGTTGAATGATGAGAGATGCATTAATTCTCTCCTTTCAATGGGTCTCCTTCCATCAACTTCAACTCATATATTCTGGAGAGGATACCTAGATTCCTATGAGTACCTAGAGGCTAGCAGTCATTAGTGGCAGGTTCTCTCGCCATTGACAGTTGGGAATACATCAATGTCTCCTGATCGATGGATTCTTCAAGTGTTCGACGCAAAATTCTTTATTCACACTTGTAAGAATCTACACGATGCCTTGATACCTACTTTCATTATCATCGGGTTGTCTCACATTTGTTAACAGTATACCTCAATGACTGGTAATCAAATGAAGTCTCATTGTGTTCGACCTCAACTCCTTTATTCACACGATGTAGATTTGCACCTTTGGCAGATTGTGTAGAAGAATTGAAGACATCATTTTATAGTCACAACTTCCCTGAGTTGTTGCTACCTTTCATTGGACCAGTACCTATGTGACTTCAGTGATCATGGGAGATCAGATTGTACTCCATTGTATACAGATATATTCAGATTTATTTTGAGACTAGTTTTACTAGGCCTTGTTCGTGATTATGAAAACCTTTGGAATGTAACCACCTTTGTATTTCCTATTCATGGCCATGGATTGTTGTTTGGTATATTTTCACATGGATCTGTAGTGTAATTCAAATTTGCATCCATGTATGCAAAGTTAGTTCATATTTTAATGAGGAACTAGTTCTTCCATATGGGTCCCCATTACTCCACTTCTGGATCTTATAATGTATTTCGGCCATCGCATATACTCCTCTGACCTCACACATTAGGGGGCATCTGTTATAGCAAGATTTTCCTCACACTATGCAAACTTGCACATAATGCCTTTTTCCATTTCCCTATGCAGACTTGAAGTCCCCTTTTGCAAATCCCAAAGCTACAAACATTATTTTTCCACATATATGTGCCCTACATATAGTACAATATGTGTATATGTAGGTTGCACCACTACAACCCTCGTACATCAAGATTTGTGCCCAAAATTAAAAAGCATGCCAGAGAAACAGGGGGTAGTACAAAATCAAAGGTCTAAAGGCGCATGCACTTACTATGCAAGATAGAAGAAAGAAATCAAAGGTCCAAAGGTGAGTGCACTTACTGTGCAAGATGGCAGCAATAAATATCAGAAATATAAAGATAAATACAAAATGAAATCTCATGCATATCCGAAGAAGGAAGGGTACACAAAACCCTTCATCGATGCCTTTGGATCCAAAGGGGAAAAGGGAAGAAAAGGGGATAAATGCACGTACTATCAAAAAGGATTCCATCCATAATCTGCATGCATGCAAAAAAAAATAGATCTAATGACTCAAATACTTCAACAAAACAACCTTGGAGATCCCATCCCCGAGGGTGCCAAGAAGAAGAAGCCAGAAGATCTGAATTCCAAGAAAGGAAATTCTAGCCATGCCTTGATTTCCATCAACTCCTCTCTCGATGCTTGGATCGTAGATTCAAGAGCATCAGATCACATGGCTTCATCAAAAGTAGTACATTCTTCATTGGATACATTCAAAGGTCCTCCTATTCTTATGGGGGTCAACTCTTCTGTCGAAGTCACCGACAAAGGAAGGATTGAACTCACCAATGGAAGCTTCGAGAATGTGTTGCACGTTCCCAAAATTTTTTTCAACCTTATCTCCGTGTATCAGATGAAGAATTTTGGCATTGGAAAGAAATTCATATTCACACCAAATGTTGTCGACATCTATGACATGCAAACCAACTCCAGGGTTGGTACTGGTGAGGTAAATCATTAGTCTAGATTGTATACATTTTCTAAATTCATTGAACTTGATTTTCCTTTACTGCTTACTCACGCTGATGAAAGTGGTAGGATATGACACGAAAGGTTTGGAAATTTGAATTTCAGATACATGCAACAACTTAGCAAACAAATATTTGTTTATGGTTTACCAGACATCCATTTCTCCAAGGGAGTATGTGAGGGATGTGTTCTCGAAAAACACCCTAAAGAGAAATTCAACAAAGGAAAGTCTCAGAGAGCTTCTGCACCTTTAGATATGATCCACAGTGACCCTATGGTTCCTTTTTTGCATCCATATATCAGAAAAGTGAGGCTTGTTCTCATTTTTGTTGTTGATTTCTCACATTTTACATGGATCTACTTTCTCAGGAAAAAATTTGAGGTCTTTCAACACCTCAAATATTTCAAAGCCCTGGTTGAGACACAGTTCGGAAAGAATATCAAAGTCCTATGAACTGATAATGGGGGAGAATATGTAAATCATGATATCCATAATTGTTTCCATGAGGCATGGATTCAGTTGCAACACACAATTCCCTATACTCTGCAGCAAAACAGAGTCGCTGAGTGGAAAAATAGATCTCTAAAGGAGATGGCATCTTGCATGTTGGATGCAAAGTCACTACCATAGAGACTATGGGATGAAGCACTTAATTGTGCATTATATATCCAAAAAAGATCTCCCCATAGATATGTCAAGGATAAGAACCCCTACAAGGCTTGGAGTAGCCTCAAACTGGAAGTGACCCACTTTCGCATTTTCGGTTCACGTGCATGGGCTGAGATTCCCTATGAAAAGAGGAAGGCACTTGATCCACAGAGCACTAAGTGTATTTTTGTTGGATACCCTGACGATGTGAAGGAATATAGGTTTATTGATCCTTCCTCAGACCGAATCATCATTTAGCGTAGTGTTTAATTTGAGGAAAGTGTCTCACATGTACCTCAACAACCACATGCAAACACCTTCATTCTTCCACCTGTTTGAGATGATGAGCATGCACATGCCGAATATTCTTCAGATGAGAATTCTGATTTAGAGGACTCAAATGATTCAGATTCAGAGTCATTATAGTCATATGTAGAGTTAGAGTATCCNCAGAAGCCCAAGTGGGCACAAACTACTCTTCGGGATGCAGGGGATCTCGTTGGTGATCCAACCAATACTAGGAGGACTCAATCTGATTTCAAAGATCCTCCTGTTGAAATCACTTCCATTGGACCATTTCCCTCCAGGCATATTTTCTTGGTTTAGTATTCATATCCACAGTCTTATGGTGAGGCTGCTGTAAATCCATTTTGGGAATCCGCCATGCAGGAGTACTACAACTCCCTACTCAAGAACTATACTTTGGATCTAGTTCCCCTTCCTTCTAGGAGGAAAATTGTCAGATGAAAATGGGTCTACAGGACCAAGAGTGTAGTGGATGGAAATATTAGCAGATACAAATCCAAGCTTGTTTCCAAAGGCTTTCAACAGGTGCATGGTATTGACTATGATGAGACCTTCTCTCCAGTATAAAAATGGATTCCATACGATTGGCACTTTCCATTGTGGCATCCAAGGGATGGGAATTCCATCATATAGAAATGAAGAATGCATTTCTTCACGGTGATCTCTCTGAGGATATCTATATGGAGTCACCCCAGGGATTCATGCATGACTCATCTTTGGTCTATCAACTAAAGAAGTCCCTTTATGGCCTCAAGCAGGCTCTGAGGGCATGGTATGCCAAGATGGACTCCTACCTGTTGCCATAAAACTTTGTATGTTATAAATCAGACCCAAATGTCTACATGCTCAGGATGGATGATTCACTTCTACTCTTAGTTATGTATGTTGATGATTTGCTGATCACCAGTTGCTCTAATTCAGCGATTGCTACAGTAAATAGGATTCTATATGACAGGTTTTTGATGAAGGACATGGGTCTGCTACACTTCTTCCTTAGATTCGAGATCAGTCAGGATGCATCAGGCATAAAACTGTCTTAGGCCAAGTATGCATGAGATCTCCTTGAGAGATTTCACATGACAGACTGCAAGTCTGCTCCAACTCCTTTCCTATCAAGATTCAAACTTGAGGATGGTGGGGAGACTCCGCTGGTTGACAACACACTATACATACAACTAGTGGGGAGCTTGTTGTATCTCACACACTTCAGACCAGACCTCTCCTATGTAGTTGGTGCAGTTTCGAGGTTCATGCAGGAGTCGCATAAGCTACATTGGAAGGTTGCAAAGTGTATCCTTAGATACGTACATGGCACCATCACCTTTGGGATTCATTATGAAATACACTCTACATTAGATCTGATCGGGTTTACTGATTCTGATTGGGCTAGCGATGACATTGATTGCAATTCCACATCTGGTTACTCACTCAGTCTTGGTTCTAGGATTAAATGTTGGTGGAGCAAGAAGAAAGCTGCCATTGCTCTATCTTCAGCTAAGGTAGAGTACAAAAGGGTAGTTAACATAACCATTCAGGCTATGTGGCTACAACATTTTCTCACTAAGTTGGGAATTTAGTTTCATCGGTCGATCATCATCTGGTGTGACAACCAGAGCACTCTGAAGTTCTGTAGAAATCCAGTTCAGAGGAAGTGGATGAAGCACATCGAGATCCACATGCACTACATATGAGACTTAGTACATGAGGGGATCATGGACCTACAATTTTTTCCTTCAACATAATAGACAATAGACATTGTAATACCCCAAGACCAAGCCCCTGCTATATTTTAATTTTGTTTATAGGCTGGTGAGCCGAGTGGTTATAAGCTGAGAGACTTATGTGTTTATTAGGCTGGTGAGCTAGATTGCAAGGCCAATGAGCCTGACTTTGTATTTGTAAATATGCAGATCATTAATAAGAATATAAACATCACTATGTGTAGACCGACCATGAAGAAAGAGTGATGGGGGAATAAGCTTACACAAGGTGGGTAAGGGAAAGGGGGTTGAAAGGTTGGAAAGAGGGGATAATCATAGGGGCTTAAGTCCTTGAGAATAACAATTTATTATTATTCCAAAAATGTGTAAAAGACATGTTTTTATCCTAAGTCCTGGGAGAGGCAACATGTGCAAAAGGAAATGCATGTAACTCCAGGAAGAAAAGTGTCAACTTGGGTGCATGCACTTAAATCTACAGAAGTCAGTTGTGTTGGGGGTTCACTCTTGTATTTTGTCATGCTTCGTCTGAACCAGAAACCTCCATCATCGACCCCAGCATACCCTCACACATCTCTGAAACCCATAATCCGTGGGTCGTCCTATGTCTCCTATGGAACCCAATGCACCTAGGTAGTGGCCTAAGAGTGATGAGTCTCAACGTCTGAATGTTACATTTTTGGGTGTCCATACCCATTTTCTAGTTGGCTATTGTGGCCACATAGCTCGTGGACTGAGTGTGGCTTGTTGTCATCGTTTGTTCCCTACTGAGCCTTGTTTTTGTCCTCACTATGTTGGAATTGAGTCAAAAGTGGTTGAAGAGGCAAGTTCTCAAACTTGTAAGCATCTCTCTCCAGGTGAGAGAGTTTGTTGGGAAGTGATTTTCTCCTAGAGAGAGTCTAGCACCAGCTATGGAGATCTGAGAATTATTGATCCGGCCTATTTCTGAGACCTTGAAAGGGAGGTGAAGAAGTCGATGGATTGGGTGATAGTGAAGGTGTATAATCTCGGGTGGAACATACATGTGGGGAATGAGAGTCCGTGAGTAGTGGGTGTAAGAAGGCTCATGGGGAGAATCCTTCCGGTTTCAATGTGCAGTTTTCCTGTAACCTCAGCCTAGTCTAGGATTCCCTTGCCCTGGGTGGAGCTTGGTCCCATCTCGGGAGTGACCCACTACTGAGCATGATGAGCAGCGTGGTCTAAGGCTGGGAGGTTTGTGGAAGGTCTGGACGTACTTGGTGGTGTTACTCCAGTTGAAAAGATAAGTATTATTAATGTGCTTAATTTTTATGTTATGCATGTCTGTGATGCTTAAATGTTATTATGTATTCCATTGTGTATATGAATTATTGTCTATTACATTTGAATCTGTATGTAGAAGTAACACTTTGTTTTGTGTTTTATTTCGATTAAAATGCATGTTAGATATATCTATGAAGGCTGGGGATGTTACAAATTGGTATCAAAGCCAAGGTTTCAATGCTGAGGCTGGATGGGCCGGATAAGTGGTCTTTGGACCCAAGGTTTTGAGTGGAAATCATGTCTGGAGGGACTAATTTCGGACCTCAGAACCTTCCTAAGTGCCAAGATGTTAACTTGGTCGTGTTACGAAGCTCAGGAGGAGTAGCGGTATCATAAAACCATGATAGAAGTGGTATTGGGTCACAGAGTAATGTGGTCCATAGGATCTGTTCGGAAGGAAAGGAAACCCTTTTACGACTGTCAGATCTGGAGAAGGTGCAGGAGGGTTATCCTGGAAGCCTATCGGAGTTCGGTAATAGGGATAAGTGGGGTGCATTATGGCACAAAATTCCAAAGTTCGAAGCTCCAAGGTCCTGGAAGAGATCTACACCGTAGATATGAGGGGAGAGCTTGACCATTAGATCTTAAGAAGTCACACACGGTTTAGTCTCAAGAACCATTCAGAATTCGCAAAATCAAAAGATTGAAAGTGAAGAGAGGTGAACACTTCCAAAGAAAGGAATCATGAACTGGATCTCGAATGGTAGTTGCAGGAGAGATAAGGGTCGTTGATTATCCAAGGAGAGTTCAGAACTACGACAATCGGGAGAAGGGAAAAGTGTTGATGCACAAACTTCCAAAACCTGAAGTTTCGAAGTAAAAGGGTAGACGTGGTGGGGTTGGATGACATCACCTGGGGTGATCTGGACCTTCCTAGGCGTACCATGTTCCATCGCCTTAGTTTGTGACAATTGTACTATGTAGGCTCGGAGGATAGAGAAGCCAGAAGTTTAGAAGTCGCAAGATTGGAAGGAAGCAAGCGTGAAAGCTTCCAGAACCGAAGTTTCGAAGATCCGAAGTCCCGAAGCTCCAAAGTCCTGAAGCTTCAATGACAGAAGTTCCACATAGAGTGTCAGCCATTGGATGTTGGGTAGACGTGGACTGTTGATCCACCCTACTTCACGAGTTTGTTAATTCGGAACTTCAAGAGTCTATTATGATGTATTATGAATACCTTGAAACCCGAAGTCCATATTAAGCACCTATCAATATAGCGCTTGGTCACAACCCGTGGTCACAGGGGTTGGGGCTAAGAGAAAAGGGTTGAGGCCTAAAATTGTTACAGAGCCGAGCAGAGCTTGGAAAATTCATGAAATCTGAACGTTTCTTAAAACAAATTCAGTTTATGAATTCTATGGGATTTGTTATGGAATGATGGCCTGACAAATTCTGGTTGACTGCACGTTGTGTTTGCAGAGTTCAACAAGTGTCAAGATTGAAGTGAATTGACACTGAGTGCATAGGAATGGAAGAGGCATGGACTACTTACAGTTCATAGAATGAAGTAAAAGGGATGGATGTCCACCTGGGAGTTGAAGGATCGAACTCCAATGGACACGGAGAAGAGATAGATAAGGAAGGGAATATGATGAAAATCATTGAGCGATCGCAGAAATATGCCCATACTAACCGAGTAGATAATAGAAAGCTCCTAAAATCCAAGGATCAATAGGGAGAATTCAACTTAAAGTTGATGAAGAGTTTGGAAATAATAAAAAATAAGTTGGATAAAGAGACTGACTCAAGCAAATCAGGGAGTCGCAAAACCCCTGAGAAGAAAATAAGATCAAGAACGGTTATCAGGCATCATCGCCACTCCCCGAAACATTCCAATAAGGAGGCACACAGTATTTCAAGCCCATATCCTATCAGAAATCACATGAGACCTGGAGTGGATGAACTAAAGGGATAAATGAACAAGATTTAGCCTCCTACGTTTTATGGAGAACACCAGAACGAGGAAGATGTCGAAACATGATTGCTTGGCATGAGGAAATATTTCCAACTACAGAATTATTCCTCTCATGTAGAAGGAAGAATTGCAATGTATCAACTAAAAGGAAAGGCATCCATGTGGTGGGATCAACTTTTGCAGGTGTAGCACATTAGAGAGAAAGATGTCACTTGGAAATAATTCAAGAAGTATTTTGAAAATAAAACTTGACTAAAAGGTATTATGACAAAAAAATGAAAGAGTTCTTTGAACTCAAGCTCGGTAGCATGACCATTGATGAATATGGGCGAAGGTTTTTGGAATTACTGAAGTATGTTCTGTTCATCAAGGGTGAGACTGTCAAGATTCAAAGATATCTGAGTGGACTACCTCCTTCCATTGGGGACAAGATTTAGTATGATGACCCAAAAACTATGGAAGAAACGATAAGAAGAGTGAAATACTTATGTGTACAGCAAAGAGAAAAGACTACTTTTAGGAAGGCTTGGGATGACTAGAAGAAGTTTAAGAAAGAGAAGAGGAAGAAGGGAAGCAAACCTCTCTTTTTTAGAAATAGTCCTCAAGGACAACCATCGCTTAGAGAGTCGAGAACAACTAACGTAGGGGAACAAAGGTCAAGGAAGATGCCCATTCAGTGTTGGGGATGTCAAGGAAACCACAAGTACAAAGATTGTCCCCACAAAAATGGTAAAGGGAGAGTTGTCCATAATGTTCAGCAAGATGAAACAGTGGAGGACATGGGCAATAGAGTACCCAGGATCTACGCAGCCCTGGACAACAAGCAAGAACAATATTAGTCACACATGATTGAAGTTGAAGGTATGATCAATCACCATGCCTTAGTATTTTAATAGAATCAGGAGCTAGTCATAGTTATGTAGATCTTAGAATGGTGGAAAGGTTTCATTTACCAAGAAGCAAGCATGAAAACCTTAGAGGTTCCCCAGTATGGTTGCCAATTCTTCTATAGTGGGAAAACCCCCTACGGACTACACTAGGTTTCTAAAGTGTAGGCAAAGCTAACCATCTACAGTCTCCTACTTTTAAAAAATATCCCGACAATACCCCACATTCATGCATAAAGTACAAAGTATAGGGATTTGGTAGTCTTACCTTAAAATCCATGTCTGGGGTCAATCCCTATTCAATCGGTGGTTTTCGACTGCAAATCTGCTCCCAAGGCTGACCTGCATTCACCAAAAGACAAACAAGAAACTACAAACATGCATTCTATATATGCATTAGTGGGTTATATGTGATAACAAAATGTAAATCAAACATAAAGATTGAACACATCATATGGCGGGATGGAAAAAGTACTTCTTTATATTAATCTCACAAAGTCACTTACAAGATGAGATCAGTGACAGTTCCTCGAACCTAGTCCTGGGCTCCTCTTCACCAAGCTCCAATTGCTTCCACATATCCTTCTTCTCTCAAACTTCTCTCTAGAGAATGGGCATAGCATTATGAATGAGGGAAAAGGGCAAGAATAAGGAATTTTGGCTCAAACATCACAATGTGGCTGCAAATTCTTGGGGCAAGGGGGGAAAGTGAAATTTGTAGAGTTTCACTATTCTTATTTTTCTCCTTGGAATGAGACCCCAACACCTCCTTTTATATGACAAAAGGATGGTTATTTGGTTGGGTGACGGGCTATAGGCAGTGAATTAGTTGGGAAACCACCCAATAGCTTGTAATATCAACGAATTCCTTGCAACCTTTTATTTTTTGAAACTTTTGTGGGCATACACAGGCTGTAATGTTGCAGCTAGTGTATGTACGTAGGCAGTAGTGGGGCAGGGCACGTACATCTTCAAAAATAGTGTTTTTAAGAAGAGTTGCTCAGTGATGGCTTGGAAAAAATAGCAAGTAAGATGGCCTGATGCCAGGTATGCATGTATGGTGCAATTTAGGGTTATAACAATGTGAACGATGGATTCCAACTCCAAATCATGAGTGGCATAGTTATTTTCATTCTCTTTCAACCTCCTGGACTCATAACATATTACAAATCCATTTTGGCCGAGGACTCCTCCCAGTCCTTCTTTGCATGCATTTGTACATACTACAAAATCTTCATTTGGATCTGCAATCCTTAGGATTGGAGCACTAGTTAATAGTTGCTTCAATCACTGGAAGCTTCTCTCACATTCTTCTATCCACTGAAACGTTTTCTCCTTCCTTTGCAGGTAAGTGATAGGGTGAGATATCCTTGAGAATCCCTCAATGAACCTTCTATAATAGCTAGCTAGACCCATAAAGGATATGACTTCTGACACATTCTTTGGCGTTGACCATTCTCTGATGGCCTCAATCTTCTCAGGATCCATGACTATTCCATCCTCTAAAATGATATGCGCCAAGTAATGGATCTTATTTTGATAAAACGAGCACTTGATCAGTTTGGCATATAGTGGGTGCTATCTTAGCACCTGCAACACCCTCTTCAGATGATGTTCATTCTCTTCCTCTAATTTGGAATACACCAGGATGTCATCCTAAAATACTATGACAAACTTGTCTAGATAGTCCCTGAATACACCATTCATTAGGCACATAAAAACAACAGGTGCATTTGACAGCCCAAAAAACACCATTGTGAATTCATAATGACCATACCTTGTTCTAAAGGTGGTCTTGTTGATGTCTTCATCCTTTATTATTACCTGGTGATATCTTGATCTAAGATCTATTTTCGAAAATATCTTAGCATCCTTCAACTGATCAAAGAAATCATCGATCCTTGGGAGAGGATACTTGTTCTTAACAGTCACTTTGTTCAACTGTCTGAAATCGATACACAATCTAAATGTCCCATCCTTCTTCTTCACAAATAGGACTGGGGCTCCCCAAGGTGACACACTTGGGCATATATACCCCTTCTTAAGAGGCTCTTCAAGCTGCAATTGTAGTTCTTTCAACTCTGGTGTACTCATTCTGTAAGGAGCTTTTGATACTGGAGCTGCTCCAAGCATCAATTTTACAGAAAAGTCAATATCTCTTTTTGGGGGTAGTCCGGGTACCTCTTGGAATACATCTTCAAAATATTTTAATACTGCATGGTCTTCAGTACTTGACACCTTATCCTTAGGTGCTTCCTCCATGTGGGCTGCAAATATTTGACAACCTTTCCTGTAGCAATTCTTCATCTACATTGCTGAGATTTCTCTAACAATAAGAACTCTGGGAATTCTTTGAATTGTTTTCTGATTCCCTTCCTCATCCAGGCAAGTGAATGCCTTGCTACAAAAGTCTAAGATGGCATGGTGCTGGTCCAACCAATCCATCCCAATTAGACATTCATAGGAACCTAAAGGTAAAATGTTCAATTCAGCTCTCATGCTCAGTCCGTTCATGTCCACTGGACAAGACTTAACCAATTTTGCAACCTTTCTCTTGGTTCCCATAGCCAACTGCACTAACCAAGATTTTCTATGTTTTCTTCTCGACAATTGAAAAATTTCCACCACTCTAGGATCTACATAACTATGACTAGCCCCTGAATCAATTAAAACAGTAAAGGCATGGTTGTTGATCATACCTTCCACTTCAATCGTGGTTGTTACTTTTCATCTGTATTCTTGCAATGAGTTGATTGCTTGGATATCTATCCATAATCACACAATGATTATCTTCCATGTAGATCATGTATCCTTCCTATAAAAATTGTCCTGTGCTCATCAAATTATGCTTCAAACTAGATACATAATATACATTAGAAATACATTTTTTCTCTCCTTACTTTGTTTAAATGTTTATACCGCCTCTTCCTAAGACAATGACTTGGATATATGTTCCAAGTGTAACTCTATTTTGGACTGACTTATATGAACTAGAAACAAATTCTATGTTTCCTATCATGTGGTTATGGTAGCCTAAATCTAGATACCATATGTCACATAGAATGTAATACCCCAAGGCTGAGCCCATGCTGAATTGTAATTTTACTTATAAGCTGGTGAGCCGAGTGATTGTAAGCTAAGAAACTTAGGTGTTTATTAGGATAGTGAGCTAGATGCCAGGGCTAGGAGCCTGATTTTGTTGTATATGTAATTATGTAGAGCATTATTAATAAAATATAAATATTGTTGCGTGTAGACCCTCCACGAAGAAAGAGTTATGGGGCACTAAGCTCCATTAGATAGGGAAAGGGAGGGGTATAAGGGTATAGGTCTAGGGGATAATATAGGGGGCTTACCTCTAGAGGAATAATATTTTAATATTATTTCCTGAAGACTAAGGTGAACATGATATGTTTTTTTTATCCTAAGTTCCTAAAAAATGGGACGTGTGCAAAAGGGAACCCATGCAGCTCCAAGAAGAAGTGTCGACTAGGGTGCATGTAGTTAAAGTTGAATAAGTCAGCTGTGTTGGGGATTCGCTTCCCATTATTTCATCCTCCGCCTGAGTTCGTTGGTCATCCTCTGTCTGAACTATTTTTCCTCTGCATTTTCATACCTGCGCACAGTGAAGGAAGCCCTCATGAGAAGGTTGGTCATGCTACCATTCTCCCATAGTTCATGTGAAACCATTCTTGCCTCTGCATCTGACCTCTATATAGCCTCACGCATCTCTGAAACTAGAAACAAGAAATTCATCTTGAGTTGTTTCCTATGAAGCCTAATGCAATTGTAGTTGCCTGAGTTGTGTTGGGAATTAGCGTTAGGCTATTGTCTTGTTGGGTGTCCATACCTGTTTTTCCCGGTTGTTGTTGCATTTTTCATTGTTGTCATACATACCTGCTTGTATTTGAGTCGAAGATTGGTTGAAGAGGCAGGTTGTCAGGCCTATGAGAAACTCTCCCAAGTGAGAGAGTTTGCTGGGAAGTGAGTTCTCCTAGAAGGGAGTCCTGTAGCAGCCGCAATACTTTGAGACTTCTGGTCGCCAATTGTTGAAGCCCAAGGTAAGGGAGGTGTACTAGCCAATGGACTTGTATTAGTGAAGCTGTATCCTCTTGGGGTGGAGCAGGTTTGTGGGGAATGAGGGTTTGTGTGTTGTGGGCGCAAGTGTCTCCTGGGATAAAATATCCTTCCTGTTTCTTTGTGAAACTTCCTTGTTGTCCTTGCCAAGCCTAGAATTCCCTTGCCTAGTGGAGTTTATTCCTAGCTCAGGAGTGACCTACTATTGAGAGTGATGTGCAGCGCGGTCTAAGGATGGGAGGTTTTTGGAAGGTTTTCATGCAGTTGGTGTATTTACTCGAGTTAAAAGATAGTATCATTGTTGTTCTTAATTATGTATTATGAATGTTTTGTGATGTTTGAATATTATCATGTATTCTATTGCATGTGGATTTACTGTTAATTTTGTTTGAATCTGAACTAGTACCATCAATTCTGTGTTTATTGTGTTATGTGTTTTATTTTGATTAAAATGCATATATATCATATAAGTTTACATTCCGCATGGTAGCATTACCCGGTATGTGGATGGCCAAGGATGTTACAGTATGGTATCAAAGCATGGTTACAACACTGAGCCTGGATGGGCCATATTAGTGGCTAATGAGACAAATATTTCAGAGTGAATTGTTGTCGAAAGGGACAAAATTCAAGGTTCAAAGTGTCTCTGGGTGCAAGGAGTGCGTCAATAGAGTCTTTGACTAAAAAATCTCAAGAGAAATAGATTGAGTTTTCTCATAAAGGGATGTGAAGATTTGTTGCAAGGAGTGAACAGGTCCAAAAGTCAACTAAGTGTCGAAGCAACCCTCTAAGGACAAAGGGGTTCGATAAACGAAGCCTAGGAGGAGTAGCGGTATGGTAAAACCACAACTTATGTGGTATTTGGCCACAAAGAGAGAGATCACAACACTGGTGGTGTTGGGACTGTAGGATCTGTTCAAAAGGAAGGGAAGTCCTTTACGACAGTCAGATCTGGAGAAGGTGTAGAAGGTTTATCCGGGAAGCCCTTCGAACTTCGCGACATCGGTGAAGTTAATGAAAACTAATAGAAAGTCCAAAGCCCGAAACTTTGAAGTCCTGAGGAGAGATCTACACCATAGATCTGGGGAGAAGTCTTACTATTAGATCAAACCAAGAGAGGAAGATAAAGAGGTTTGTAATTTTAGATTTTGGAAGATTGGAAGGAAGCAACTGTAAGAACTTCTGAAGTTCAAAACTCCGAAGTGGTGTGGCAAGGTGATGTCACTTGGTTTGATGTGGAAACATGGGTTGTGCGCCCCGTGTATGTGGGTTTTGAACACGTAGAAGTTTGAAATGTTGTTTGGAACGTGACAGATGTCACCCATCTAAATGGGCCATGTATCAACCGCTAGTATTCCGCCTTGTGGCATCCTGTATGAGCAGGGTTAGTGGGACTTGAAGTTACGTAATGTAGTTAAAGGTTGGAGGACCCACAATGGCATTGATCATGATACATTAAGATCAACGACCAGAAGGAATTGCAGGGACCCAAGTTGCACGGAAGCTAATTCTCCAAGGCAGTCCCACAATCCAAACCGCAGTTTCACCGAGGGTTTACGTGTTAGCATCAGAAGAATTGTGGGATGAAAGTCGGGTTACTCCAAAATCACCATTTCATGTCCCTGCAATTGGGAAAATGTTAAGTGATGTAATGTAATGACATCACAAAAGGTGATTGGTAATGTTCGGAGATTAACAGTTCGAATGTGCGGATGCAAGATCCTCCGAAGCTCTAAAGTCTCAAAGACCCAAAGTCCCGGAACTCAGACACCTGAGGTTCCATAGAGACTGTCAGTCATTGGATGCTGGGTAGACATGGACTTTTGATCCACTCTACTTCGCGATTTAGGTAACTCGGAACTCTGAGAGATCATTGTGTTGTGATTTGGAAATTTTTGAATCCGAAGGCCCAAGTAAGCACCTTTTGACTTAACGTTTGGTCATGGCCCGTGATCACATGGGTTGGCGACTGAGGGAAAAGGGATAGTGCCCGAAATGTATTACAGAGCAGAGAAGAGCTCAGAAAGAAAATGAAATCTGAACGTTTTCTTAAATTAGAGTGGTTTGTGAATGTTGTGGGAATTGTTAAGAACGATGGCCTGACAAATTCTGGTTGACTACACGTTGTGTTTTGCAGAGTTCGACAAGTGCCAGAAACACAAAAAATTACCATTGAGTGCATAGAAATGGAGGAGGCACAAAATGATTCCAGTTCAGAGAATGAATTAAAAGGAATGGATGTCCATTTAGGAGTGGAATAATTGAACTCCAATGGGCACGGAGAAGAGATGGATAAGGAAGGACAAATGATGAAAATCATTAAACGATTGTAGAAAGATGCCCAGGCTCACCGAGACGATAAAATAAATATCATGAAATCCAGGGATCAACAAGGAAAATTCAACTTAAAGTTGATGGAGAGTCTAGAAATAATAAAAAAGAAGTTGGATAAGGAGAGTGACTCAAGCAAAACAGGGAGTCGCAAGAACCCTGAGAGGAAAAGAAGATCAATAAGTATTAGCAAACATCATCATCACTCCTAGAAACATTCCAATAAGGAGGCACACAGTAGTTCAAGCCCATCTCCTACCAGAAAACATAGGAGATGTGGAGTGGATGAACTAAAGGGTGAAATGAACAAGATTAAGCCTCCTACTTTTGACAGAGAACACAAAAAAGATGAAGATGTCGAGACTTGGCTGCTGGGCATGAGGAAATATTTCCAACTGCAGAACTATTCTTCGCATGCAAAGGGAAGAATAGCCATTTACCAACTTAAAGGAAAGGAATCCATATGGTGGGAGAAGATTGTGAAATTAAAACACATCAGAGAAAAGAATGTTACTTGGAGGAAGTTCAAGAGACATTTTGAAACGAAATACTTAACTAAGAGATACTATAACAGAAAGATGAAAGAGCTCTTTGAACTCAAGTTGGGCAGCATGACCATTGATGAATATAAACGATTTTTTTTTGGAATTGTTGAAGTATGTTCCCTTCATCAAGGACGAGACTGTCAAAATTCAAAGGTATTTGTGTGGACTTCCATCTTCCATCAGTGACAAGATTTGGTATGATGAACCAAAGACTATGGAAGAAACTATAAGGAGAGAAACATTCTTATATGATCAACAATGAGAAAAGCCTAATTTCCAAAAATCTTGGGAAGACAAGAAGAAGTTTAAGAGGGAGGAAAGAAAAAATGGAAGCAAGCCATTCTTTTTCAGGAACAGTCCTCAAGGACAACCATCTTTTTGAGAGCCCAGGAAGGATGAAGTAGGTGGAAAAATGCCAAACCAACCACCTATGGAATATTGGGGCTGTAAAGGAAATCATAGGCACAGAGATTGCCCCCAGAAGAAATCATAGGTTGAGAATAAAACATAGAAAATCTTGGTTAGTGCAGTTGGTTATGGAAACCAAGAGAAAGGTTGTGAAATTGGTTAAGTCCTCTCCAGTGGACATGAACGAATTGAGCTTGAGAGTTGAAATGAACATTTTACCTTTAGGTTCCTATGACTGTCTAATTGGGATGGATTGGTTGGACCAGCACCATGCCATCTTAGACTTTCGTAGCAAGGCATTCACTTGCTTGGATGAGGAAGGCAATCAGAAAACAATCCAAAGAATTCCCAGAGTTCTTATTGTTAGAGAAATCTCAGCAATGTAGCTGAAAAAGTGCTACAGGAAAGGTTGTCAAATATTTGCAGCCCACTTAGAGGAAGCACCTAAGGATAAGGTGTCAAGTACTGAAGACCATGCAGTATTAAAAGATTTTGAAGATGTATTCCAAGAGGTACCCGGACTACCCCCAAAAAGAGATATTGACTTTTCTGTAAACTTGATGCTTGGATCAACTCCAGTATCAAAAGATCCTTACAGAATGAGTACACCAGAGTTGAAAGAACTACAATTGCATCTTGAAGAGCCTCTGAAGAAGGGGTATATATGCCCAAGTGTGTCACCTTGGGGAGGCCCAGTCATATTCGTGAAGAAGAAGGATGGGACATTTAGATTTTGTATCGATTTTAGACAGTTGAACAAAGTGACTGTTAAGAACAAGTATCCTCTCCCAAGGATCGATGATCTCTTTGATCAGTTGAAGGATGCTAAGATATTTTCGAAAATAGATCTTAGATCAAGATATCACCAGGTACTAATAAAGGATGAAGACATCAACAAGACCACCTTTAGAACAAGGTATGGTCATTATGAATTCACAATGGTGTTTTTTGGGCTGTCAAATGCACCCGTTGTTTTTATGTGCCTAATGAATGGTGTATTCAGGGACTATCTAGACAAGTTTGTCATAGTCTTTTAGGATGACATCCTGGTGTATTTCAAGTTAGAGGAAGAGAATGAAGATCATCTGAAGAGGGTGTTGCAGGTGCTAAGATAGCACCCGCTATGTGCCAAACTTATCAAGTGCTCTTTTTATCAAAAGAAGATCCATTACTTGGGGCATATCATTTCAGAGGATGGAATAGTCGTGGATCCTGAGAAGATTGAGGCCATCAGAGAATGGTCAATGCCAAAGAATGTGTCAGAAGTCAGATCCTTTATGGGTATATCTAGCTATTATAGAAGGTTCATTGAGGGATTCTCAAGGATAGCTCACCCTATCACTTACCTACAAAGGAAGGAGAAAATGTTTCAGTGGACAGAAGAATGTGAGAGAAGCTTCCAGTGATTGAAGCAACTATTAACTAGTTCTCCAATCCTGAGGATTGTAGATCCAAATGAAGATTTTGTAGTATGTACAAATGCATGCAAAGAAGGACTGGGAGGAGTCCTCAGCCAAAATGGATTTGTAATATGTTATGAGTCCAGGAAGTTGAAAGAGAATGAAAATAACTATGCCACTCATGATTTGGAGTTGGAAGCCATCGTTCACATTGTTATAACCCTAAATTGCACCATACATGCATACCTGGCATCAGGCCATCTTACTTGCTATTTTTGCCAAGCCATCATTGAGAAACTCTTATTAAAAAAACTATTTTTGAAGTTGTACATGCCCTGCCCCACTACTGCCTACGTACATACACTAGCTGCAACATTACAGCCCGCGTATGCCCACAAAAGTTTCAAAAAATAAAAGGTTGCAAGGAATTCGTTGAGATTACAGGCTATTGGGTGGTTTCCCAACTAATTCACTGCCTATAGCCCGTCACCCAACCAAATAACCATCCTTTTGTCATATAAAAGGAGGTGTTGGGGTCTCATTCCAAGGAGAAACATAAGAATAGTGAAACTCTGCAAATTTCACTTTGCCCCCCTTGCCCCAAGAATTTGCAGCAACATTGTGATTTTTGAGCCAAAATTCCTTATTCTTGCCCTTTTCCCTCATTCATAATCCTATGCCCATTCTCTAGAGAGAATTTTGAGAGAAGAAGGATATGTGGGAGCAATTGGAGCTTGGTGAAGAGGAGCCCAGGACTAGGTTTGAGGAACTGTCACTGATCTCATCTTGTAAGTGACTTTGTGAGATTAATATAAAGAAGTACTTTTTCCGTCCCGCCATATGATGTGTTCAATCTTTATGTTTGATGTACATTTTTTTTATCACATATAACCCACTAATTCATATATAGAATGCATTTTTGTAGTTTCTTGTTTGTATTTTGGTGAATGCAGGTCAGCCTTGGGAGGAGATTTGCAGTCGAGAAGCCACTGATTGCATAGGGATCGACACCAGACATGGAGTTTAAGGTAAGACTACCAGATCCCTATACTTTGTACTTTATGCATGAATGTGGGGTATTGTCGGGATATTTTTTAAAAGTAGGAGACTTTAGATGCTTAGCTCTGCCTACACTTTAGAAACCTAGTGTAGTCCGTAGGGGGTTTTCCCACTATAGTAGAATTGGCAACCATACTAGGGAACCTCTAGAGTTTTCTGGGGATGTTTTTGGGTGTTTTAATTGGTTTTGTTGACACTGAGGAGATTATGCTTCAGATCTTCAACCAATAATACTTTTCCTACTTTTACATTTTCACTTCCAAGGTTTACAGTTCCTTTTCCAAGTATTTTGGTAGATGAGTCATCTCCAAATGCAACATTTCCACCCTTTTTCTTCAAGATGGAAAATTTTCTTTGATCTCTGGTCATATGAGATGAACACCCATTATCTATGAACCATCCATCTTCTTCTTTGCATTCTTTAGTGAACAATGTTATTCGACACTTTTCATTGTGTGGAATTTCTTTCCTTTTCCATGCTGT
This sequence comes from Picea mariana, assembly GCA_032191745.1. Lineage (NCBI taxonomy): Eukaryota > Viridiplantae > Streptophyta > Pinopsida > Pinales > Pinaceae > Picea > Picea mariana. The sequence goes on along the minus strand of JASDQU011248078.1, from coordinate 44 downwards.
AGTTGGTATGAAGACATTTGGCATACGATTATCTTCCTTCATCT
>JASDQU011248077.1:2273-25582 GCA_032191745.1 Picea mariana | reverse complement strand
ACCTTTTGTCAAGAATCTCCCATTCTTCATCCTTCATGATCGTTGGCTTCTTTGCTACTCCACCCAATGGTAGGAATAGATCCTTCTAATATAAATAATCTTCCATCTGCATCTTCCATAACTGGTAGTTTTGGTCGTTAAATTTATCGACCCTAAACTTTCCATCTTCTGACATTGCTCCCACTCGAACCAGGAACCTTCTTTCCCTAAGAGTTACCTTTCACTTTGATACTAGTTGTTAGAAAAACAGGACCATGGAGCAATAAAATAAAACAAATGTGGAAACAAAACACAGAAGACACACAATACAATAGAGACACAGATTTACGTGGTTCACCCAATGTGGGCTACATCCACCAGAGAAATTGCCAAGTCCTTCCTTTATTATTATCCAACATATGAAGGGATACAACCTACAACAAACCCGTNCCCTCATAAAAGAGGGTTGCCTTCTAGGGAAAACAACCCTAACATAATCTCTACCATTAGATATGCGACCTTATAATGAACGGTCCAGATTTACAATGAAATTACAATATACATTTACAAGGCAATTTTTCCTTCTGGGGCTTCACCCCTGAACCTCCGTTGGGGGCCTGCTTGCCCCCAGACCCCCCATTCGGGGGGATAGCCCCACCAAACTCCGCAGAGGGGGTACCCCCCCTCTGCACTCCCCCGCGTGGAAGAGTGTACATACTTCTGGGGTGTAAATACTTCATGGGGTATAAAAATGGTTGAAAGCAAGGACCTCTGAATCAGGAAGATAATCAGTCTCCACAACCAACAGTAACCCTCCTATGCACCCCCCCACATGGAAGAGTGTACATTATTCTGGAGTGTAAATTATTCATGGGTTATAAACACAGCTGAAGAAATACTTCTGAATCTGGAAGATAATCAGGCTCCACAACCAACAATCTCCCACTTGGAGATTGATCTAAACAACTCCACCATTGTTGTATCTGCTGGGCTATGAACCTTCTTGGACATGGAAAATTTCTCATATTCACCTACATGCTTGAATACCAACTAAAAGTGAGCAATAACTCAGTTTCTCCCTTATTACTCCCTTTGTTAACATGTCTGCAGGATTCTCGCTAGTGTGTATCTTTTCCAACTTCAAATGTCCCTATTCCAAGATGGATTGTATGAAATGGTAACTCATCTGTATATGCTTAGTCATTGAATGGGAGGCTGGGTTATTTGCAAGATGAATGGCACTCTCACTATCACATTACAACTTGTTATTCTCCTGCCTCTTTCCCAATTCCTCCATAAACCTCTGTAACTAAATCATTTCTTTACTAGCCTTTGTAGCAACAACATACTCTACTTCTATTGTTGAAAGTGAAACAACCTTTTATAGTTTCGAAATCCAACTTATTGTTGTTCTACCTATAGTAAAAACATATCCTGTGGAGCTCCTCCTGCTATCTTTATTAGCTCCCATATCTGAATCAACATATTCCTATAGAAAAGTGTTTGAACCTCCAGAACATAATGAATGCATAGTAGTACCTCTCAAATACTTGAGAATCCACTTTACTTCCTCCCAATGTTCTTTACCTAGATTGTTGATATACCTGCTCACAACTCCCACTGTATGTGCAATATTTGGTCTTGTACAAACCATCACATACATCAAGCTGCCAACTATTGATGAACAAGGGACCCTGGACATGTATTCTATATTCTCCTATGTCACTATTACATATAGGCTAAAAAATCAACGAACTATTACGATGATTGTGATAAAATCAAATTTTTTGTCGAAAAAAATTAAAAAAAATGAAATTTTACTATTTTTTTTTTTAATTAGTCCCGATAATGTTGCAATTTCAACGTGTTCTAAGGTTGTTTGAAGTACGACACCAAGTTTTGGCACTTTAATATAGTTGTTTTTAGGTCAAAATAATGGTCATTGACTTTGAAATGGTCAACCCTAATTTAGGGTTATAGTCGTCGGAATTCCAATGATGACGAATCTATAAATTAGTTAATTCGAACCGAATTTCGACTAATTTGTTATAGTTGCGACATATTTTACGTGTTATAGCTCTGCTAATCTTCATTTTTATGTCAAGGTTTGCTTGTTGATTAAGACATCGAACTAATTTTTGATCTAGAGAGCTTAGTTTTGTGATCATTGTTCAAGGCGTGCAAGAGGATTTTAGACTTTGAAGGTTAGTTAAATATTTTTTTTCTTTTGTCTCCTTTAATATTTTATAACCTTATACATTTATGTAGATTTTATGTCGTATGTGAACATGTTAATTTTTCCATGCTTATATGTGACTTGATCTCTTTCCCTAGTTCTATTATGTCATTTGATTATGTTACTTGGTTATGGTGAAGCTTTGAAGCTTATTTGGTAAAATATATTGTATGGTTTGGTATATTGCATTTCAAGAATCGAATAGATCTAACACGTCATCACTGAACTTTATAACATAATCATCTCAATATTTTGGTTGTGGTGAAGAATGTGGAGATATTATGGACAAGGTGATGAGAGATGTTATTGCCCTTGCTCTAAATGCAGGAGAACAAAAGTCAAAAGAATTTTAATACAAACAGTTGTAAGACATTGCAGAACCCATGGGCACGTTGAAGGTGGACCGAATGAATATCATCCCTTTGTAAACTATATATTCATTATTATATCTCTATATTGATTGTATTTATAAAATTTTATATTGTTTAAATATTTCTTAAGCAGTACACTAATTTTTCATGACTATTTGTAATTATAAAGTCAGGTTGCCCCCCTAAGCATCTGAATGTGCCAAGTACTATCATAAATGATGTTGTACTACAAGGTGCTGAGGAATTTGGAGTGTCGAATATTGAATATCAAGTTAATGATCCTATGGAAGAAGATGACAATAATAACAATATAGTTTAAGACGATGGGACAAATGAATTGATCCAAGACTTGTTCGCTTGAATGAATGAGGATGATGATGAGAAAATTGGTGATCTTGATGTACCTCTGCTAGAGAAGGCAGAAAAACCACTTTATGAAGGTTCAAAAGAAAATCTTCTTTCTGCTACATTATTGTTGGTGAACTTAAATGTTTTGAATGGTTTGTCAAATAGTTGTATGACACAGATCCTAAGGTATGTAATATGGTTCATCATCACGTATACATAAAGGTTGATTCTTTTTTCTTGTTGTTAGTTTTAATTAATGTTTGAAATAATAATTAAATATTTACAAATTCTAACATTCTTTACACTAATTACTTATTTTTTATGTGGTATATTGTTAGGTGAATTTTTGTTACCATCATCAAATACTTTACCTCGCACATACCAAGATTTAAATGCCATTATGAAAGAAATTGGAATGGAGTATCAAACTATAGATGCATGTCCCAATGATCATATTATATACTATGGACAACTCGTGTCAAAGACAAAATGCCCACAATGTCAGACCAGTAGATATCAAACCGATCAACTAACAAAAAAGGTGCCTCATAAGGTTCTTTGTCATATTCCCATAATTCCACATTTGCAACGACTGTTCCAATGCAAAAGCATAGCAAAGTTTATGGATTACCATGCATGTAATAGAAGTGGAGATGGTGTTCTTCAAATGCCTGTAGATGGTTATGCATTTAAAGAAATTGAGGAAAAATGACCAGTTTTTAAAGATGAACCTCATAATGTTAGGCTTTCATTGGCCGCTGACGGTGTTAATCCATTTGGGGAGCTCAAGTCTATTTACTTAGTGTGGCCAATTTTTGTTATCAACAATAACATTCTTCCTTGGATGTCAATAAAGAGGGAGCACATAATGTTGACAATGATTGTTCCAGGTATGTAATGTTATCATTAATTTTCCGACTATAAGATTTCATTTGTATTTCTTGTTTCATAATATCTTGTATTTATTTATTTACTTATATATGCACATCACGTTAGTAATTATGTGTAATTTCAAACAATTTGGTAAGTACCAGGTTAACAATATGAATGTATATATCAAGCCTCTCATTGACGAGTTACTAAAGTTATGGGCCGACATCACTATGTATGACGTTTGTAAACCAATAAGGTAGAAGGAATTTCAATTCCGTGGAATACTTCTATGGACAATTCATGATGCCCTGGGACTAACACATTTTTGTGGTATGTAACGATCCATTACACTTTAATTATAGTATATAATTATTTGAAGATACCATGCTACATGATTTTTTAAATAATCCCCTACATATAATTGACATAATTATTAATCCAACTTTTGCAGGTCTTGAAACAAAGGGTAGATTTATATGTCCAGTTTGTTGTCCTAAGATCAAATCTCGATGTTCAAAAACTTTAGGAAAGGAGGTGTTGGATGACTATAGGCACTTCCCCTCTAAGAACCATAGGTATCGTACTATTGAAAAACATCTTTTCAATGGGAAAGAAGAGACTGGATTAAAACCATGAAGAATGACACCTCACCTATGGAAGTTGGAATATAACAAAAGTCGTCGAGATGGTATATTGCAATTTGTTTATGTAATATTGTATTTGTAATGGTATGAATTTTAATTTTGTTGAATTTATTTTATGCTTCATCAATGTCGTGAAGGTATTAAAAATGGGCTCCCACGAGGAATGAAAAGTTATCCCTCTCAATTCATGAGGTTACCCTACTATCAGGACCTAAAAATAGCTCATTTGTTTGATACAATGCATATTGAGAAGAATGTGACAGAAACATTATGGTGAATCATAGATGGTAGGAGGGATAAAGAAAAAGTCATCAAGATTTGTAGTGACATTCAGGAAGCCAATCATGCAATTCAAAGTGGGATCCAATCAAATAGCGACGGAGATCGAAATAGCCTTCCCTGGTTATTAGCAAAGAAACAAATCAATGATGTAAAAGAGGTCATTCGGAGAATAAAATTTCCTACAGGTTTTTCTTCAAACATAAATAATATCTTAACAAAGATAGGTGAATTTGGTGGGGTAAAAACACATGATTGGCATACCTTCATTAAGGTAATTATTTTTCTATACATATATTTATATTGGTATACATATTTTTGTTTTTGTTTTATTATACTTTAGAATCAAATAACGATCGATTTTTATTATTATAGTATGTTCTACCTCTATCTCTTCCAGACCACTTCGACAACAACATCAAACAAGTTATATATGATATTGGAAAATACATGAGGTAAGTAGTAAATTATAAGCAAATTGTTTTTTCCAATTTGTTATTCAAGTTCTTAATGACATATGTTTTACTTATAATGTAATATATTAATTTATATGTTTTGTTGAAACATGGTACCTGCTTGCAAGATCGACTATAAATGGTTTTCATTGAAAGAAATCCATCAAGAAGATATAAAGTATTGGAAGAGAGAAATTCCTTGGCTAATGTGTGAAATGAAAAAGTATCTACCTATGACATTTTTCAATGCAGAAGAAAACTATCCTCATACACCAAGTTGAGGAGATTGAATTGTGTGAACTAGTACACACAAGGTCAATGTGGATTGTGGAGAGGCACCTGGAATCATTAAAGGATTTGGTTAGACAAAGAGCATGTCCCGAGGGTTCTATGGTGGATGGATATATGCTATATCAATCAATGGTGTATATTAGTCAATATCTTCCTAAATTAGCCACAAATATGCATGTGGATCACATTTGGGATGTGAACTCTATTAAAAAATTTGAAGGGGAGCACCTATTGGGAAAAGGTAGAATGACGAAAGTAAAAGGTAACTAGGTTTATAATACATATGACTTTTCCTTTTTATGTGTATCGTACTTATTTAATTTTTATGCTTTCATCAATTATTAATATTTTATACCTTGCTAACTAACATATATTGGTGAATTATGATTCTTTGATACAGTTGGTCGAGAGTGGGATGCACTACATATATACATTGCAAACAATCTTGACTGGATGAAGATATGGATTGATAGATGCATACAACGTGAAGGTAGGTTATCATGGGAAGGGGTGTCTATATTGGCTATAGAAGCTCATCATCATGGAGATACCAATATTACGCAACAGGAAATTGATTTAGCACATGGTTTGAAAGATAAACATGCAAGAATGTTATTCATCCAATATAATTTCATTATGTCATTTCATAAATTATTAATGTTAGTGTCGATGTGGTTTTCCCATCCATACATTACAAGTTATGTGAAATATGTTTTAGGTGTTTGGCATATTGCATTTAAAACATCACAAGGATATGTGGTGCAATGGTCGTAAATTTCGCATCAAAACGTTGGACGAAGAGAGGAAAACTTCTGATTCTGGGATAATTGTAGTATTCGAGGTCACTAATGTTTCCTCTAGAAGTGGCAGATGTCCCAAAGTCTTTGAAAATCGATACTATGGGTATTTGGAGAACATACTTGAGTGTGACTTTAAATATTTCAAAATAGTTTTGTTTGACGTCAAATGGTACAGGCTACGAATGAATGAATGTGATCCTGATAGAACTATTATTCTACATAATAACGGATTTACCATGGTTAATAGAAGGTCATTTGATCTAGTAATAGATCATTATGTTCTTCCAAGCCAATGTGAACAAGTATTCTACTTAGAGGTTCTAGGTAAAGCAGGTTGGCCATTTGTTGTTAGGTATGATCCAAGAGGAAGGTCAGTAAAGTATAATATTGTAGATGAAGAAAATGATCTCGAAGAAGAAGATGATGCAGAGGAACAGGTAGTCGATGTAGCAGATGTCTCAGATGAAGAGCCTAAAGGAGATGAACCAAATGTACTAGTAGGAGGCAATGCAGATCTTGATGATGATATCCGTGATGAAGATATATTGCTTGGAAATGAGTACATTGATGACGATGTTGATACGGTCAATCCTTACAACACCTTGTATGAACTATATGATATGAATGTTCATTTCAACAAAGATGATCAACTAGAGGATTGATGAATGTATTGAAATGTTGAAATATTGTATATATAAGGTCAGAAGAGAAGGGCAAGTGGGCACAAGTGGCAAGGGAAAGATTAATTTGGAGACACTTTCTATTCATTCGAGTATCCTACGTCAACCAAGGACAATGCAAATCATGTAAAGGAGGTATGTATTATTTACTTATTATTTATTATGTTTCTTGTTCAAAAAGTTCTAAAATAAGTACATATCTCAAACCACTACACATGACCTCTCGAATTACTAAATATGAAAACAATTTTAAACAAATTATCGAATAAAAACAATCAAAGTATTCGTATGTACCTATGTCTATCACACCAATTTTATTCTCAACTACTTTAACTATAGGTACAACCAAACAGGTATTTGTCAGATCTGTGTTCATCGAGCGAGGAAATTCCAGGTAGACAAAGAGCAACTAGAGGTGAGAAGATCAGAAGAAAATTCCATAGAGGCATGGAAATTTTTCTTGTTGAAGGGGGGTCCTTATCTTATGAAGCTGAGAGCATAGACGACATCGAGGTTCCCTTGAGGTACAAACATTTAGTGAAACGATGGGTACCCAAGGACCTTCCTCAAGTAAACATTGATTTTTGTATGGACGAGAGGATATATCGCATTGCTCCATCATCATTACATCGCTTGGGGATATTTTCCATGGATGGCATAAAGGTTTTTGATGGCGGAATAATTGAATTGATGGAGTATGTCGGGCCTTGTTACAATTATAGAGATTGGATGAAGCTAGTCCAATATATGCAAGGTATGCGAATATACAGAGTGGCTACAATTTATATACAGCTAAGAGACAACAATAGAAACAAAGGAGGGTCTATGTATATTGATGGAAGGCCAAAGGCATCAGGAAATATTACAGGGTTTATAAATAGTACATGACCCGAGACAACAAATAAGAAACCAATTCCATAATTAAGGGGCAGGAACGAAATCTTCTATTCTTATGCACAATAAACTCAATAACTACAGGGGAGGAGTTGTTGATTGATTACAACTTGAATCAAATACATACATACATTTCTATTATGGGGGTGGTAATTTGAAATCTATTATGTTTACTTATCATGATGTGATGTGGTGCAGTTTGTAAATTTGTATTCCCATTGTTTGTAAATTTATCATTGTTCATGATGTTTATTTGTTATGGATTTCTAACACCCAAATCTTATGCACGTCATACTCTTAGTGTTTTCATAAGTCATTTCATTTGTTATAGATTTCTAATGCCTAATTCTTTGTAGGATGATCATGGAAAAGCACCAACCGACCCCTCAAAATAGGTAAATTACAGGCAATGCACTTCACTATAATGCACATCATACTCTGTGAGTTTGCATGAGTCATTTCATTTGTTATGGATTTATAACACCTAATTCTTGGTAGGATGATCATAGAAAATCTCCATCCCCCCCAGAACAGGCATATGATTAACATTTTCGAATTACATTTAATGTGAAATTTATTATTTGTTTATATAATTGAAAATAAATTTTCTTTATTGAAATATGTAGTCCACGGGCCATGGTTTTGATGATTGGGTTAACGACGGCTTGTTGGATGACCCCAAAATAATGGTAACAATCAACAGAATCATCAGAAAAGTGAACAGATAAATCCTTCGTTTGATTATAAGTAAAGATCAAAATCAAGAAACTAAAGAAAGGATAGAGTAGTTGAAGGAAGACCTTCAAAAGTATAAGGTAATAACCATATCTTAAAGTGATTTTTTTTGTTGTTGTAAGTTCAATTATGAATGTTTCATGTTTATAAATTTTACATTTTCTAATCAAAAAAACTTTTTTTTGTTATATAGGATTTTTTGGCTCTGATTCAGTCGGTTCCTGTAGTAGATGTTGGTAGTAGTCATGTTGCAAAGAATACACCACAACGTCCAGCCAACATGAGCCAACATATACCGGCTAGGATATTCAACACTCCACCTATGATTGATCCCAGTCATACTCAGACTGGGTCCACACCTATAGCTGGGGACCGTGAGCATGACATACCCCTTGAGCCGGAGGTGGCAGAGACACACATAGGAGCTGGTGGTAGTGGAAATGATGACACTGTCAGTTCATTTCCTAGATCGTCACGCGTTTCCTGCACAAGAACAATTTCATGCACTTTTTTGGTGAATGAGAAAGGAGTTCCAATAATAACATTAAAAATTCTAGGTGTTTTTAATTCTTTTAACCGTTTTTTGTTGTATATCTGAAGCATATATCATCTTATATATTATTATTTTCTAATTAATGATCGTTTATTTTTTCTTGTAGGAAACAACTTGTTTTATAAACACTTGCATGACCAGTCGTTAGAAATTTTTGGTCCCACGTTACACACGGGGTGGAATTCTCAGAGTATTCACCTCAAAAAATAAATCTTTGACTACCCTAAACGTATGTTTGGGGTAGATACCTTCGACAAAAGCAAGGTATCCAAAGAGGTGGGCCTATATTTAAGATATATACGTGACATGTATAGGGTTAACTTGCAAAAGAACCCTAGGTATGATCGTCCACCCATTATTCCTGACAGGGAATGGAAGGCGTTCATTGAGGACGCAAAGGAGAAGAGATTGAGAAATGAAGGAAGAAATCCACCTGGTCCAGGAAGGTAAATTACAATTTGAATTCAATACTTTTATCTTTCTTTATTTTTAAATACAACTGCGGTATATAACATACTTGAAATTATTCATAGGCTCCCTAACACTTCGAAATCCACCAAGGAAAGGGTTGATAAACATGGCCAACATAGACTAGGCCAAAGCGGGTATTTGAAATTACAGGCACAAATTGTAAGTAATCAAAAATATTAAGAATATTATTAGTTATATCGCCTTCCAGGTTTCTTGTAATTCATGGGGCAACCAATAACAAAAATCAATACTCTTATGCAATGTAGGGGGATGATTTTGGTACCAAAGCCACTACAGAAGACCTCCAACTTGGTTACAAGTATGGATACCAAGCTGTTATTGATCATCGAACAAGCTCGGGATAGTCACCAAGATGCAGTGTGCATGAGATGGTATATTATAAAAATCTAACCACAATAACACGATTTCATTACCTTTAAAATACATTCTTGTTTGATATCATCTAATAATTTTATATATTTCTATGTTATTTATAGTAGGGTAGCAACAATATTACTGAGCCCATCAATAGTATTGCAGAACAGTTTGTTGATAGTAGAGAGCAACCACAAGATGGTGCTTCCGTGCAGACCCATGAAAGTGAGGTGCATCCTCCTGACAGTGAGGTGCAACCTCCTAAAAGTGAGGTGCAACCTGATTCTAACATAACTGGTTCGGTTCAGCCCCATGATGTTGTTGCACATGAGAGCCACAATGGTAATAAGGCTATATATTAATCATATATAAATTAATAATTTCATACGTATGAATTTTTTTATTCTATTTTTTCTTTTTAGTAATTAAATTATGATTGTCTACTTATAAATTTTGTGGTTTAAATGGTTTAGCGGAATGACATACATCGATATCCTCTAACAAAAGAGGAGCATAGGGCAGGTAAATTATTACATTCCAGTCATATTTTTTCTTATTAATGAACTAAATCAATCGTATTCAATAACTTGCCCTATAAATTTAATATTTTTTGTCATTGTAGGCGATGACCTGCATCTAGTACCTCAACGTTGTGAGTACATGACAAGGAATGCAATGTGTGCAAGAATGCAAGGACAATCAACAAGAGAAGAGCATGTAGTAAAAGAAGATGACATAGATATCGATGAAATACTTAGGAAATTAGCAACAAGTCGTGCAAGGAAAGAAAAAAAAATCTAGTACTGATGTATAATATTATAATACCGATCATTTATAATAAAAACAAATTCACATATGTCTCTCAATATTAAGGTCTTGCATACCTTTTTTTTTTCTTTGCCTTTCAATGAGTTCTTGATAAATTTACTTTTTCGTGACATTTTTTGAATATTTTAATGCATATTATCTAGTAGGTAGTGTTATTTTTCTTTTCCTTTGACCATTTGACCCTTGGATTAGACTAGAAGGTATAAATCCCACATCAAAGTGTGGAAACCCCCTTTGTACGAGGATGGCAGCCCCACATTATGATTCGACCTTTTGACAAAGAGATGATCCTTTATGTTGTTATCTTGTGATTGGTTAAGCCCCTCTTGTTGACTTGTATATTTTTGTCACTCTTATTGTGGCTAGGTTCCCCCTCTTATGTGTTTGTTGCATCCTATTGTTGGCGCTATCAGCCTATATCTGCCACTCGGCAGCCTTGTCGTGGCTGCCTTGACCCTGCCGCAGCCTAACCTTGGCACTGTCAACTTGCTTCTACCTCTTGTGACCTCTGATGTACCTCTATGTTGTGTGGGGTGCCTCAAGGAAGGCTGTCGTGAACCTCCATAGTTTTCCTAATGTGTTAAGAGAAATGTGACCCAAAGTGGATGGTTACAAGGCAACATTGGCCTCTGAGGGTTCTTTGATTGATTGCGGTCATCTTATTTTTGGGGTTTGTTGTGATTTTTTTTTCTTGTTGGTCATCTCTCTCTCACTTCGTAAGGTCTGCCCCCAGGTAAGTTCTTGACACTTCTCCCTTTACTGAGTACATCTATGGGGGTTTCCACACTCAGGTAATTTTCTAACCCTATCTCTTTTACTATTGTTATTTATTATGTTCAATGTTCAGTTTCATATTGAAGATCATTGAATTATTTTACAGCAGTACCTATCTTCATAGTATGTTCAGATTATGAATTGATATTCAATTGCTATCAATGGTTATCTTCTTGATGTGATCTAAAAACTTTTGTTATATTTCTATTATTTTCTTTTTTTCCCTTATGTTCAGATCCGATCTGTAGTAAGCATATTGTGAGAAAAAATATTAAATTTCTACCTACTTTAGTTTTTACCCTAAATATATCAGTTAGATTGGGTATTGTGGAATTGAGAGTGATGTGAGGAGGGGGAGGGGCCATAAGAGCTTCCACCTTCACGTGGTTGGCCCTGTTCAGTAGAGAATAAATGATGAATTGGATAATCTTGGACCAAACCTCTCTCGATCCACTGTAGCAACAACAAAGACAATGTTGACTTCGTTGTTGCTCCATCAGATCGAGGGAGGTTTGCAGCAAGATTAGATGGCTCTAATAAATTATTCTTGAAACCAAGAGGATCCCATTCAGGAATTATTTCTAGTTCTATAACTATCACATTTGTAGTTTTTTCTCAGTGAGTAATTCAATGTTTGAATCTAGGATCATGAGGGGCTACTCCAAAAAAAGGCTGATAAGGTGCTTGTAAGCATTGTCAAGGTATGTTTTGACATTCTCAATTTAGTGCATCTTAACATATAGTAAATAATTGCAGTTGAATAATTTTTTAAAAATACATATTTTATTTAATATTCTAGATTGTCCAATGTAGTGTTCTATCATCTTGAGTAGGAATACTCTGGAAGTTAAATATATCCATTGAATAATCATGGATTTTGTTGTCTTGTCCAGGTTTTTCCTGATGGAAAAACTATTGAGCATGAAGCAACTCATGGCACTGTAACTCAGAGGTGAAACTAGCACAAATAAGGGGTTTGGTCTAGAAGTTTTAATTATATGTATGATAAATCATTGTTTTGAAGGGTGTATTTTTCTTTTATAATCTCCAAAGTAATGTTTCATAAATCACATAGTTATATAGTTTCTTAAATATCTATTGAAGGTTAGACAATATTTAGTGATTAGCTCATTTTCAATTGTATATGTTGGCCATATGTTGAAATTGCAAAGCTTATTCTATTATATGGTCTAGTTATAGAATTTTCCTTGTTTCTCCTTTCTTCTTTTAAAACCCTATTTTTTTATTTTTTTAATAGCGGACCTGTCCAATGTGCTCAAAGGCTATCAAGTTGTAGCACGCCGATTTCTATTTTCTACACTGAAGTTGAGCTATAAGTGGCGTTTGGATTTTGTAAATGATTTTGTGATTTAATTTTGTGTTGATAAAAATAAATGATTGTTACAATGGATTATTCTCAAGATTATTTTGATTCACCTCGAGGTAAATATATACTTCATAGTTGATATCTATCGCAAATTTTGTTTTTGTAGCTAGAGTATGGTTATGGCCCTTATTTTTTATTTATCTTTTAAATCCTCTTATGTTTGTCATTGGCAATCCCTTACAAGAGTTTTAATATCGAATCACATAAAAGTGGATTTGGGATCAAAAGGCTATCAAGTTGTAGTGCATCTATTTCTATTTTATACTAAAGATTGTTTTGATTCTCCTGGGGCTAAATATGTAATTCTGACAAAATATGAAATGGCCTCCATTACAATTTTTTGTACAATTTCTGGGATGTGATATTGTTACCCATACCCATAAGGATCTATATGTATTTGCTTAAATACCTATAAGTTGTTTAATTAGATATTGAAGGTTAGACAATATTTAGCTATTGAAGTTGTTTAGTGACAATTTAAGTAATTTGGTCATTGTTGTATGCAGTTTTTGAAGCACTTTAAGCCTGAGATTCCATGGCTGAGACCTATACAAGACAAGGGAATTCTCCAACCAAAACCAACTGATTTTTCGCCTGAGAAATTAGAAAAGGATCTTTCTGAAAAATGTTGCTTGTTATAATAGATTGTTCTTGGCAAAAGATGAATGGTAAGGCATTGACAAGAAGGGTAAGGCATTGACGAGAGTTTGTAGAGTTTAGAGTGATAAAATCTAGTTTTATTTTTATTAGATTTGTAAGGCATTGACAAGAAGGGCTTTGGCTTTGAAAGCTACACTGTGAAAAAAAGAAGTAGTTCCAATAGATTTCTATGATTTGAGAGTTGAATTTTTATAGCATTTGCATTGGAAGGTTGAGAAAATGAGACTGGTCAACAAAAACTTCATTGATGATTACTTGTTCCTAGACATGAAGCCTATCTTGATTACATTCCAATTGAGTCTAGTGACATTGCCATAGTTTGGAAGCCTATGTTTGAACCTCTCTATAAATATAATTTTGTAGTGTTGCACGACTTGTTGGTATTTGGCATTACATATGGATTGAATGGGAATAACCTATACATGTGTAGGATGTACACATTTTAACAAGGTTGTATATGGAGGGGGAATATGTCTCCCATGCATTTCAAGTTATGAGGAAGCATGGTCGCAATAAGGATGAACCTAGCCTATATCACAAGTATGGTACATATAGGGGAGGTTGTGGTTCCATCATCTCATTGATTACTAACCCCGAGGACCATTTTGCTTGAAAGTGGATTGAAATCCATCTCATGTGTAAATACACCAAGGAATAATTCAACCTGGATGCCTAATTTGTCACTAAAGTATGTGTGCAGGGAACTAAATTGAAATGGTTTAAGTTATTAATAGGTGAAGTCTTTCAAGCATGTGCTAATCCCCACACATAATCCACCAAATTCATCTTTGGCTATCGATTGGTTGATTTTGGGATGTGGAAATGGAATCCCTTGTAGGGAAGATAACTTCATCCCATGCCCAATCAAAAAATTCTTTCATTGCAATTTGATGCTTGGAAGAGTTGGAAGGACACTAAGAATTTTACATTCAATGAGGCCACTTTCAACAAATGGTATGACTAGATGATTAGAGTTACTAAACCCATTTTCTGAATCCCATAGGTGCTATAAGTGAATAAATTTTGGTTTGGTATGAACATGGACAATACATTTATGTGGCTATGAGGGACTAGTGTTGATAAATTCCATGCCATTTCTTTGCCCTATTACTTGATAGAATCATTGTTTGATAAATTTCATGCCATTTCTTTGACCCATTTCCAATTGCAATAACCAATCCATATCTGCCTTTGTTGAATCTTGAGCCAACTGATGATTTTCTCCAGGATCTTGTAGAATTTGGAAACTGGAATGGGTTGGTCAATGTTGAAGAAACCTTCTGTTCCTTTTATGAACTTGAGAAAAATAATGCCTCAGCTCTTTTCAACAATTTTTTTTATTTTTTTAAATATTCAGGTCTGTCGGTCTTCCGACTACTACATGTCAGACTTCTAATGGGAAACACTCACAGCAAAGCATCAGAACTACAGTATGCTCGTCGGTTGCATCGGTGGGATAGCATCAAAATATTCATCTATATATCGTTAAACGTCGTCAGTAGTTTTACGGTTATCCTTTGAGATTAAATTTTTAAAGGTCATCGGTCATCAGACGTTAGGGGAGTCAGAATACTGATGATAGTCCAATGTCAGAAAAACCACGGGAGATTTTTTGACTCATGTTCAGCCCTCATAAGTCATGGTTGAGTGACGTCAAACGTTGGGGGTATGACAATAGGGCGTCAAAAATTCTATCCATTTATAGTAGTGTGTCTTGGGACACATTTCCTTGGTTAATTTGAAATGGATGGCCAAATTTGTACTAACTAGTTTTTCATTCTGCATTCTGAACCTTTTCAGCACCTTCTCTATGTAATCACCCTCAGACAATGTCAATTTGTGATTTTTCCTATCCCTTGTTATTCTCATACCAAGGAATTTATTTGCAGCACCCAAATACTCCACCGTAAATGAATTAGCTAATTTGTTCTTGAACACATTTATATCTTGCATATTAGACCCTACAACAACCATGTCATCTACATATAATAGCAAGATAATATAGCTTCCATTTTCTATCTTTTTAAAATAAACACAGTGGTCACAATGACATCTACTATAACCTTATTCTTTCATAAACCCAACAAACTTCAAATACCATTGCCTTGGAGATATGTTTAGTCCATACAAGCTCTTCTCCAACCTGTATACCAAATTCTCCTTCCCTTTGACCTCATACCCCTGTGGCTCTTGCATATAAATCTCTTCCTCCAAATCCCCATGGTGAAAAGTTGTTTTTACCTCTAATTGTTCAAGATGAAAATCTTCTACTGCCATGAGACTGAAAATAGTCCTAATTGAAGTCATTTTAACAACATGAGAAAATATTTCATCAAAATATATACCTTTCTTTTGTGCAAACCCCTTTACAACAAGTCTAGCCTTGTACCACTTTTCTCCTCCATCTTCTTCCTTGAACTTGTAAACCCATTTATTCTACAATGCTCTTTTTCTTGTCAGCAAATGAACCATGTCCCAAGTTTGGTTATTTACCAAGGAATCCATTTCCTCCTTCATTCCTTTCTCCCACCTCTTTTTGTTGTCTACCTGCATCGCCTCTTCATAACATTCTGGTTCACCAGAATCAGTCAACAGTAAATAATACAATGAAGTAGAGTATTGTTCAGGGGGTATACTTAATCTGCTAGATCTTCTAACTACACTTGAAGGAGTTTGAGGTACCTATTACTCCTGTTGTTGTACATTTTTATTTTCTAGTTCCTTTGGAATTTATTTTCCAATGATCTCATCAAGCACTGTGTATTCTCGTTTTTCTTTTTCTTGTTTCTTTCCGTACAACTGATCTTTGAACATGACCTTCTCATTGAATATGACATCTCTACTACTAATGATTTTTTTATTTTCATAATCCCATAAGATATAACCAAAATCATTATAACCGTATATAATAAAGGTACACTTCTTGGATTTTGCCTCAATATTTGTTCTATTTTCTTTGTCAATATGGGAAAATGCTTCACAATCGAAAGTCTTCAAAAAATAATAGTTTACCTTTTTTTCAGTCCATGCATCCTCTGGAGTTCTACCATCCAAAGAGCTTGAAGGTCCATTCTTTATTAATTCAACAACGATATCTACAACATCTCACCAGAACTGTAAGGGAAAACCAATATGCAATATCATACTCCTTGCATGCTCCATGATTGTCCCATTCATCCTTTCTAACACACCATTTTCTTGTGGTCTGGTTGGAACTATCTTCTCTCTATGAATCCCATGGTATGAACAATAATCATCAAAATCCTTGCTGCAATATTTACCTCCATTATTTGATCTGAGACACTTCAACTTTTTTCATGTCTCATTCTCAACCAAAGCTTTCCATTTCTTAAAAGTATCAAAAACATCAGATTTTCATTGAACGCAATAAACCCAAGTTTTTCTAGTTGCATCATAAATAAAAGTAACATAGTAAGGAGAGACAACAAGAGATGATACCTGAGTTGCTCCCCATACATATGTATGCACAATATCTAACCTTTCACTCTTCTTTTCTTTTTCGACTCTGAGAAATCTGACTCTCTTCTGTTTTCCATAAACACAATGCTAATAGAAGTCCAAATCAATTTGTTTAAGATGATGCAACAAATTTATTTTGTAAAGTATCTATATCCCATTCTCACTCATGTGTCCAAGCCTATGATGGCACAATGTTGTATCCATTCCTATAGAAGATAAAGAGATAGAAGAGTCAGTACTACCAGTACATAAATACAATGTACCTACCTTCTCTCATTTTTCTATCACCAATGATCATTTGATGAACTTCCACATCTTATCTGTAAATATGGATATAAAACCTTCACTTGCCAATTGTCCTGTTGGAATTATATTTTTCCTTAGATCTAGAACATGTCTTACCTCTTTCAACAACCATTGGTTTCCATTTCTTTGTTTTATTTTTACCTTTCCCATTCCAACAAATTTGCATGGTGCATCATCACCCAAATGAACCTATCCATCCCTTTGTTTCTCTAGAGCTCTGTAATCTTTCTTCATATGTCATTTCTTTCCACAATTCCAACACTCTATATTTCCAAGTCTGTATTTGGATCTTCCCTTCCTACAATTACCACGGTTCTCTGAGCCCTTTCCTCTATCCTTTTGTCTTCCCCTATTCTCCATGTTCAACATATTTCCTAATGTCTCACCTGTGATTTTCCGTCGCATTTCCTCACTAAGGATAAAACCAAAAACATCATCAAATTTTAAAGTATTTGAACCATATACAGAGTTACTTATAGCCATGACCAAGCCGTTCTATCCTTCTGGCAATGAGCACAAGATTAGAAGAGGCCTGACCTCATCATCAAAGTCCACTTTTACAGAACTTAGTTGATTAGTAACTATATTAAATTCATTTAAATGATCTGCAACAGACCCACCTTCTGACATCTTCATATTAAATAATCTCTTCATTAGAAATACCTTATTGGACACTGATGGTTTTTAATACAATTTAGCTAATGCGTCCATCAAACCCTTTGTTGTCTTTTCTTTCGAAATATTGAAAGTCATCGACGATGACAGACTCAATCATATTGTTCCTAGAGCCTTTCTGTCAACAACCTCCCATTCTTTTTCCTTCATAGCCGTCAGCTTCTTTGTTATTCCTCCCAATGGTAGGAATAGATTCTTCCGATTTAAATAATCTTTCATCTGCATCTTCCATAACTGGTAGTTTTGGTCGTCAAATTTTTTGACCCTAAATTTTCCATCTTCCGACATTGCTCCCACTCAAACCAAGAACCCTCTCTTCCTGCGAGTTACCCTTTGCTTTGATACCAGTTGTTAGAAAAACAAGATCCTGAAGAAATAAAATAAAACAGATGGGCAAATAAAACACATAAGATACACAATACAATAGAGACATAGATATACATGGTTCACCCAGTCTGGGGTACGTCCACCAGAGAAATTTCTTGGTCCTTCCTTTATTATTATCCAGCAAATGAAGGGATACAACCTACAACAAACCTGCTGTAACTTCTTCTTCATTCTCTCACAATATCCTATCTCATAATACAATATTCTCTATCATACCTAGCCACAATACATTTCCCTCATAAAAGAGGGTTTCCTTCTAGAGAAAAAAGCTCTAATAATTTATACCATTATATTTACGACCTTGTAATGAACGGTCCATATTTACAATGAAATTACAATATACATTTACAAGGCAATTTTTCCTTCGGGGGGTGCTTTCCCCCGAACCCTGCAGAGGGGGTAACCCTCCTCTGTACTCCCCCACATGGAAGAGTGTACATTCTTCTAGGCTATAAAATCTTCATGGGGTATAAACATGGCTGAAGAAAGACCTCTAAATCTAGAAGATAATCAGGCTCCACAACCAACACCTCTACTCATACTATAATTTCCATCCATGAGAAAGTGGAACCTTTAATCAAGGATCTGCAACAATGTTTCACTGTTTTAAAACTTTATTTGGAGCGTGAAAATGTTGTTTCTATTCTATCCCTCATTGTTATATAAATACTTGCATGTTATTTTCGGGCTAGTTATCCTACCATTGAAGTTTCAACCACCCCCAGTCATTCGAAAATATCTATTGCAAGTGGCCAACCCCTTGCTTTGAAGCTTCTCATTATCAATCAATCAATAGTGATAGTTTTGTTACCTGGTTAACCCCTCATTTTTTGAACGTTATGTGATATTCTACTTCCCAAGTAGAGAAACACATCATTTGTGTGGAGGAGGACAATGAATAATTAACACAGCGTACCCAACAATTTTTCTAAACATAGTTACCAACTTAATGAGAACTGTGACCTCAAAACGAGAACTCTGGCCCAAAAAACCCATATTTTTGCATAAAAAACATCAAAATCAACCCCCAAATCAAAAAGTGGTGCTACCGGTAGCACCATTTTTTAAAACGAGGTCAAAATTACAACATTTTTCAAACATGACCTTCAAAACTCAGACAGTAGCTCATAAAAACCTTAAAATCAGCACCTAAAAACAAATAAGATGTTTTTGAATTTTTATTTTTTTTTCAAAACGTCAAATTTTTAGATCATTTGAAATCGTATTTTTATCACTTGGTACCATTAAAACCAAAACCTCAAAATCAACTATCAAATTGAAAAGTACTGCTACCGGTAGCACCCATTCTAAAATTGGGGTATGAAAATGACACATTTTTATAATGTGGTAAAAGAACTAATCATTACTATAAACAAAATTATAAAAGAAACCCTTAAATGTTTACTTATTCAATGTTATTATCACAGAAAGCACAAGGTAATACATAATGCCATGAAACTATCACAATATACTTTAAAAATTCAAAGTCACTTTTTAATAATTTTTTACTTTTAATAATAAAAACATAAGTACAAGTTACGTTGAATGAAATATAAATAATTTCTTAAAATTATTGTTATATTGACCATATTCAAAACATATG
Source organism: Picea mariana (assembly GCA_032191745.1). Taxonomy (NCBI): domain Eukaryota; kingdom Viridiplantae; phylum Streptophyta; class Pinopsida; order Pinales; family Pinaceae; genus Picea; species Picea mariana. Next base: position 5,498 of record JASDQU011248077.1, on the reverse strand, counting down.
AGCTAAGAAATTTTATGAGCTGACATAAAGGTCAAAAACAAAGAAAAACTAGAAAGAAATGAAAAGAAAAAAAAAAATTCTCAGAAAACAACAATTTAAAAAACAAAAATACGTTGTTTTGTTATAAAAAGAGCAAAAAATCCCTTCAAACTTAAAAAAAGAAAAAAAAAATGAGAAAAAAAAAACTGAAAAATAATCAAAATTTAATAAAATATTAAAAAAAACATCTAAAATAAAAAAAAAAATTAACAAAAACACTAATATTACCTAATCTACAAATTTATTTAAATGTTTTTTTTTTTTAAATAAATATCAAACTAGATAATATGTTAATAGTATTACAATGTTATGATATAACATTGTAATATTATTACAATGTTATATTACAACATTGTAGTAGTATTACAATGTTATATGATAACATTGTAATAGTATTACAACATTGTAATAATATTACAATGTTATATGATAACATTGTAATAGTATTACAATGTAATATTATAACATTGTAATAATATGTATGTAGTGTATTAAAGCCTCTTAAAGCTTTTTGTGTACATAAATACAATTTTAAAATAAACTAAATAATTCTGTATCTTTTTTAAAATTTTATAGACCAAATTTTGTCTCACCAAATGTTAACCATGGTCATCATACACTTTATTTCAAAAAACTTATTAATTTTGAAAAAATAATTAACAATCTTTTATAAGATAAATTATTTAATAAATGCATCTTTCATTAGACAATTTTTAATTTATTCTTTATCTAAACAATGTTAACCATTTAACAATCCTTTATAAAATAAAGGATTTAATAAATACATAATAATAAAGGATTTAATAAATACATAATCTTATCATGAGATAATTTTTAATTTATTCTTTATCGAAACAATTATTTCTCGTCTTGTGCCTCGCTAGTCTTATATTAAAAATATATCTATTTTATTGGTAAACATAAATGATAAAGAATACTTTTCGTTTTAATGTTCAGTCTAAAACCTATAAAGTTAACCTAGAAGTAACACTAAATCGTGTCATAATGTGAAAGGGATTTGTTGTCAATAAATAATTCTTTGAAGTAGGAGGAGAATGGCAGCTCCTAATTAATTCCAACTTTATATTTTCGGCGGAAGACAAATTCTACACTAACCTTCCCAACTTTATATTTTTGGCAGAAGACAAATTCTACATTAACCTTCCCATTCTTCACTTCAGGCGCGGGCCTGGCCCATGTCACGTACATATTATAACGTACATATTATAACATTGTAATATTATTACAATGTAATAATATTATAACATTGTAATAATATTACAATGTAACAATATTATTACAATGTAATATTATTACAATGTAATAATATTATTACATTGTAATATCATTACAATGTAATAATATTATTACATTGTAATAATATTACAATGTTATAATATGTACGTTATAATATTTATGGGACTTGGGCTAGGCCCGTTGGGGGGCTGGGGCGACATTGCCGCAACCCCCCGCAAGCCTGGCCCAAGCATCGCCCCAACCCCCTCGCGGGCCTAGCCCAGGTCTCGTGGATGCCCAAAGGGGGGCTAAGGCGATGCCGAGCATAGCCCTAGCCCCCCCGCCGTGGGCCTGGCCCAGGTCCCATACATATTATAATGTACATATTATAACATTGTAATATTATTACAATGTAAGAATATTATTACAATGTAATAATATTATTATTGTTTTAGGTTTTTTGTAACAAACCTCCTTGTTACGACAACAACTCAGAGAACAGGTGCAAATTTTATTTTATTTTATTTTATTTTACTTTTTTTTTTAAGGTGTGTGCGCGTGTGGAAGTAATAAACACACTTGAATCTACGTCGCCAATCGATAGCCAACAAGACACAACCACGAGGTTCATCACAAGAATACTGAAGGCACACAACGAGTAACTACAACAATATACGACCCTAGGCATAAGGCGCACAACGCAAACATTAAGACATACTGGGGTTGCACAGTAAGAACAAAGAGGGAAGAATCCATGGTATTAGGGTTACTATTTCTGCACAGGAAAGCAGGGCGTTTAGTCTTATGTCTTCTCGAAAGAAGATTAGACAGGCTCCTGGCCGACTGTTCAGGCAAAAACTAGTAACCCGACCGAGAACAAGATGCAAGCAAGACGAACACAACAAGAGGATCTCGACATATCACAGTGACAACAAGCAATAAATGTCCCTAGACATAAGACGTACAACTAGCAGGTGTAAGAAAAAATGACACCAGGTGTTAAGTACAGTACCTTCTCAGATGGAAGAATCCAACAGTAGAGTTTACTATTTCTGCATAGAAAAGCAGGGCTTTTAGTCTTATGTCTTCTCGAAAGAAGATTAGACAAGCTCTTGGCCGACTGCTCAGGCAAAAACTAGTAATCTCTATCAGGTGTGTCGCAAGAGTGGGAACCCTGCCTTTGAAGGGCCCGAGACTCTTGATACGGCACTGGATTCTTTACAAAAAAAAATTCACACACACAGACATGTCTCCTAAGGCTGCCAGGGGTGACTATACCCCGCCTGACACAACTGACCAAGCAACCAACTAAAGACTATCAAGTGTAACATAAACAAGAAGGACGACTATGTCCTTTACAGATGGCGCACAACAAGAAGGACTCTGACAATGAACACCCAAGTTCAACATGGTTTAAATGAGAAACCACCCTAATTGACTAACTCGGAGTAATTTATTGTACGTAAGTCAAGTTATTGCACCATATATATAATATTAACAACAATAAACATTACAATAACCTTGTCGTGAAATATTAACCACCTTCCTTTTATATCGCCTATCCGGACCATGACTTTACAACCACATTACCCTTTTTATGCTACAACCACAACCTTACAATGACCTTACAAGATATAAACATTTCATTAACATGAGTAGCTCACAATTTGATGACCCTATGATCCCCATGTTCAATAATAATGCAATAAAATGACATCATTTCTAAGTAACATCACAATTTGAAGTAACAATATAAACTCATATTTAAAAATAACATCACATTTAAAGGTATCATTACATTGAAAATTACAATATAACCCCATATTAAAATAACATCATAATTTAAGGTCTCATCACTTTGAAACTTACAATATAACCCCATATTAAAATAACATCATATTTAAAGGTGTCATCATACTGAAAATTATAATATAACCCCATATTAAAATG
>JASDQU011248075.1:19433-29538 GCA_032191745.1 Picea mariana | reverse complement strand
CGTGGTAGTTCGTCCACGATGATATCAGTGAACTCTCCCAGTAGTTCCTGAATCTCCTCTGGTAAGTCGTCCACTCTTGTGCTTGTCAGGACAATTCTCGGCTTCCTGACAACAAAGAATTGTGGGTCTTCATTCTTCTCCATCTCTGTGAGAAGTTCCTTCCCACTCATGAGAAGTATGGTATTTTTCACTTCCGGCTTCACCTCTTTATCCTTTATCGGAAGCAACCTGTGTGTTCTCCCATCCTTCTCCAAGGTATATGTGTTCATCCTCCCATCATGAACAACATTTAGGTCATACTACCATGGTCTACCCAACAATATATGACATACATCCATGGGAATAACATCACACATAATCTCATCATGGTAATTCCCAATCTTAAATTTAACTAAGCATTGTTTAGTGACACTTGCCCGGTGTCCTTTCTGTAACCACGAGACTTTATATGGACTCGGGTGCTTAGCTGTTTCCAGCTCCAACTTTTCCACCATCTCGGTTGAAACGAGATTATCAGTGCTCCCACTGTCAACTATGACTTTGCATTTCTTGTCCTTGGTTGTGCAAGCCGTCCTGAACAGTCTGCTCCTCTGCACTGAGGTGTCCACCTCTTTCTCAGGTGTCAAAAGAATTTTATGCATCCCAAGCGATCTTCTGCTATTTGCATCTTCATTCTTAGCATCACGCCTCTGCGCCTCAACGATGTGAGTTTCTCCTCTATCCACTTTCCTATCTGGACAGTCAACGGCTTTGTGTCCGTCCTTTCCACATGTAAAGCATGTGATGATTCCTCCTCGCCCTCTTCCTCTTCCTCGGGTACGAGGAAATGTGTCGGCATCAGCATAACCACCACTCTGCTCTGTATGCTGTCTCCTCGGCTCAGCATATTGCTGCCTCTGTGAGGTTCCACCTCTCTCAACCTTACCCTGAGGCTTCTTCCATTCCTCCTTGGGCTTCTGGAATTTTTCCTAGGCAATTGCTTTGCCTCTGGGCTGGCTCCTGCCTCGCCCTCGCTGTCCTTGCTTGTGGCTCAGCTTTTCTTCGGCTTTCAGAGCCATCTGATAAGCATCCTCGACTGTTTGGATGGTTACCGTGCTTAGCTCATCCTGAATGTCATACCTCAATCCATTCAGGTACCTCACCACCTTTTCATCATCGCTCTCTCGATGACCTGCTTTGATGTTCAGTCGGTAGAACTCCTCAGTGTACTCCCTGACTGTCATCAGCTTCTGTCTTAGGTTCTGCATCCACCTGAACAGAGTGATCTGGTAATCTCTGGGGATGAACTTTGCTTTCATCTTAGCGATCATCCTGTCCCAGCTCTTAATTTTCTGTTTTCCTTTGCAGGGCCTATCAGCCTGCAACTCATCCCACCATAAGACTGCATGTCCTTTCAACTTAGTAACAACATGCCTTACCTTCTTGTCCTCTTCGATATCTTCGTAATCGAAGTAGGTGTCGAGTGATCGGATCCAATCCAGCAACTCTTCTGCATCTAGACTCACCTCATAGATGGGAATGTCCATCTTTGTCTTTGAGCTCATCCTGGCGATAGCTCTTATCAATCGCTCTGTTGAGGCATCTTCTGCTGTGACTTCTTATGCATTGTGTCCAGCTTCTTCTTCCACCTCGGAATCACTGAACTCTATTGCACTGACTCCGCGTCTCTGTGCTATCTCCATCTCCTCGAGCCTTGCTCGGAGATCTCGCATCTGGCGTTCTATCTCTGGGTTTCCTTCCGGCCTACCCCTTCTTAGGGCATCCCTGTCTTCTCGATCAAGCGATTTCCTTTCTCTTCTAGGCGGCATGGTGAAATTCGCTTCTCTCTGCTACCTGAACAAAGAGAACTCTAACCCCGATCTTATACCACTTGGTGCGAAGTCGATCTACCCTCACGGTCCAACCTGCTTTCACTAGGACCTTCTATAACTTGGCCCAAAGAGTTATATCCCTCTTCTATCCCGTATCGGGACCTTTAGTCACCCATAGGATACTCTGATGATCTCCCAACACTCGTCTCGGGAAATCGGACCTCGCGATTTCGCGAGTCCTGTGTGCACATTCTCGTGCAACTCCAAATACCGAACCCCGATGGGTCAATAGTCAACGTTTCTGTGTATCGGGATTTCCCTATCGGGAAATCGGCAGTTGTGATGTCGCGATTCACTCGCCCGCAAATCTCCGAACCCCGAGCTCCGATGCACGTGTGCTATCCTCCTGTCACGTCACTTCTCCCTCCGTATATCGGGGATCGTGTGATCGCGATGTTGCCGTTCTAAATTCCTTTGCACAATAAACCCCGAACGCCAAATCCCGACCTCCCGGGGTCTTGTGCCACCTGTCTTTGTCATGATCTACGGCTCCGATTAAATCGAGAAATCGCTACTCGCGATTTTGACGAGTATGAACCCTCGCCTCATCAAACGCCGAAGGCTGAACCCCGATGGGCTTTGATCCTTCCCTCCTTCACTTAAGGGTTAAACCTCGTGCAGCTTCTCCAATATCCAACAGTCAGCGGGAGTTCACGTTTCTCTCCTGTAGTTCCAACCGTTTATTCTTCGCCTTTTGAGAATCCTTCCGTTCCCAAAGTTCTGCCTTGTTCGGAACTTCTCTTGGGTCTGTTCCCACAGTGTTCACAACAGAACTATCCCTCTTGAGCTTAATTCCTCTGACTCCTTCAGAGACTTTTCACACACGCTTCCTGCACTTGACTTCCAACAGCTCTCAAAGTGTTGGAGTCACCCGGACTCTGTGCACTCGCAGCCACAGCAATCCCTGTATTCCAGTGCTCAGACTATCTGTTGAGACTTTGAATCTGGCCTGCACTTCTCCTGCATGGTTTCCTCAACCCAAATCAACTTTTGGGCAGATGAGAACAAGAGTTCAACTGTCTAGCCTCATCAACGCACTCTATTCGGATGAATTCCACTGCACTCTATGCAGGAATCTCCTGGCTCAGACAGAGAAACAATTGAAACTCATTCTCCTCTCTTTCAGACTTCAATAAATCTCTGAAAACACATGCACAACATATTCAAAAGAAAATGCATACAAAGGAAGCAAACATTCACAAGTACATAAACAACATACACAGAGAAAACAACACCAGTCATGGAATTGAATCAAAAGCTCTCTCTATTAATCCAACCTGTACATGAGGGCTCTCCACAAGTTCTCTGCTCTGCTCTTCTCTTCAAAATGCTTTATCCATGCTAATACTACAATGTACAAAGGAGGGTGCCTATATTCCGTTTGCCCTCTCGAAATCTGAAACTATCAAATCTACAATAAATTCCTATCTAACAACATTAAAACTATTTAATGCCTTCCTATCTACAATACAATACAAATGCGCTTCATTACATTAACTCATTAATGCTTGGCACAACAAATATCAAGGTAAAATTCAAAAAGAAGTTTGATGGCTTGTCCAGCTGTCTTTCCCTGCTCCACGCCCTGGCTCGCTTGATGAGTTGTGGATGCTCCTGCATCAATTGTCAAATGTTGTAAAATGTTGTGTTGTTGATTAATTAATATGTGGATGATTTACACTGTTTTTTTTTTCCATAGAAAAAAACATAATTTTATTCATCCAGAGAGACAAAATTACATTTTGTAGGTTCTTGGATGAGCACAACACCCCTTGGGTGTATGATGTGAACAAAAAGTGTAGGTACTTGACCCTATGCTGAGAAAGGAAGCCTTGGAAGAGGCTTTCTAAGTGCAAAATAATGACCAAAAAATTACGTCACCCAGAACAAGGTGGTAAAGTATAAACTGTCTGTAAAAACTGATAATTCTGTTTGGTTCCACCGAAGTGTTTATGTAATAGACTGGAGAAAATGTTGAGTACGTTTCTTGCAAAAAATCAAATGGTAAGTTAGACTCCCTGAGTCCAATAATTATTTGACCCATTTGTTGCTTTAAGAGTAGTATAAAGTATCAATCATGTTGTAGATCTGTTGTATCAATATAAGGGCGGCGATAAAAAGCATGTGTTTCGCCTTCCTTGTATTCTATGATGTGCCATTGTCCTAGAGCTAGAGGAAGCCCTGCTTTTGAAAGTGCATCCACTACCATGTTCATGTTCTTGTAGACATGGGAGATAGTCACTGTGTCAAAATATTCTAGAAAACGAAGGATGTCCTCCAGAATAGGGAGGAGGAAAATGTTGTGACACTGCTATAGTTTTCTTTCCCAATTTATGACATTCATATAGTCACCAAATATTTGGAGGTGAAGTATTTATTTCTGTTTTGCGAAGAGGAGTAGTAATTTTAGATTTAGTAGCTCGACATAGTTATTTGTACCTTGTCCCAACCCCAATTTTATATGAAAGGAATGGTTTTTCAATTGATGAAGTACTATTCCACCCCCGCATGTTTGATTCTGTGAGTCCCCGTCAAAGTAAGCCCAAGGCTTTGTATTGTCTATGGTCTCTTTTTGGTTCAACTATATAGTTGGACCTTTTTTTGTTTGTGGAAAATGTGAAAGTATTGAGAGACTTTGGGCTACAGTTTTCTCGAGGAGGGGAGCTTTGTCTTGGAAGATTGCTGCATTTTGGGCCAGCTAGATGCCCCAATTTATGATGAGGGGGAGAGATTTAATCTCTTTGAATATTGGGTCATGTGTCTAAGCTTCCCATGCCTCTTCCAAGTTGGGGCCTCCCCATGTACATTTTTGTCCAATACTTGCTGAAGCCTCCGTCCAAAATCTTTGAGTGAAAGGGAAGGAGATGAGCATGTGGTAGGTTGTTTCATTTTCAGAATGAAAAAGGGGACATCTTCCTGGTCCTTCAAACTGCCACTTTCTCAGATTTTCCCATGTTGGAACTTTTCCATTTAGAGCCACCCATAGGAAGATTTTGGATTTTTGTGGACATTTTAATTTCTAGAGTCCTTTCCACCACCAGATTTGAATTTGTTGGAAGAGGTCCAAGCTTAAAGAAATGTATCCAAGTTTTGGAGTATAGGTTCCTGAAGGATCATTTTTCCAAACCAGCTCGTCCTCCCTGTCAGTGAGTCTTATGTGACCAACCTGTAGAGATGAAATTTAATTTGTATACTGAGTTGCTAGAGAACCTATTAACCCCACATCGACCACACTTTTCCATCCTTGATGCTAGGGGGTAGTTGTGTTGGGGTCAGACATGTGGGAGAGGAGGAAGTGGTTCTGCCTGTGGAGATGGTTGATTAGGTCTAAATAGAGGATGTGTGAGTTCCCACTTCCTGGCCAAGGGTTCRCTCCAATGCAKAAGTGATTTCCTCTGCCYAYTGATGAAGGAGCATCKCSAACAAGCACAAGTGGAGGACAACTGGATATACACCAACGCRCATTTTGAAGACATTTAAATTTAAAAGATGAAACATTAATGTAATAGCTGGAGGGATGTATTTGTTTTTAATGTTTTGGGGATTGTAATACAGATCTTGAGCATTCACTCTCATCTGTCGGTTGTAGGCATTTATTGTAATAAATGTAAAGTAGGTAGTAATCTTTAATTCGATAAGATAACTTAGAGTTGTAGGAGGGAAAACTCAAGAAATCTCCCTTGTATGTATTGTATTATCATTCTCAATTATAAGAGTAGAATCTGTAGAGAAAATGAGCATAGGAGAGCAGAGAAGAACAAAGATTGTAGAATTTGTTTGAGCAGATAGTTGTTGCTATAGAACCCATCTACATAAACACTTGAATTAATATAAGAAGGCTTTGACCCAATTTCATGGTGTTGTTATGGTTACTATTTGCATCTATTGAATGATATGTTTACAATTTTCTTATATGCTCTGTTATGCATTTGTTTCAATGCTTTATGTGTATGATTTCATGTTGAATGTATGAAGTCTGTGAGAGGGAGAGTATAAGTTTCAATTTCTTCTCTTCCTGAGAATTCCTGAAAGGAGTGCAGTGAAAGTCCGCAAGGAGTGCATCGATGAGATTCTGAGTTTTACCTTAGAAAATCTCAGGAGAGATAGAGTTGTTCTTATACCAACATAAGTGAAAGTATAGCACAAAGTTGTGCAAGGTGTGCGCAGGCCAGGTCGAAGTCTTAGACTTTTCCAACCAAGTGACTGGTTGAAGAACTTCTGTTGCAAGGAGTGTGTAGAGTTGGAGTGTTTGAATAAACAGAGGTTATCGTGAAGGCCGCAAGGAGTGCGCATAAGAATTCCTTAGAATCTTGGAGTTTGCAACAAGAATCAAGCTTAGGAAGGATAGAGACTTGGAAAGTCTAGAGGACAGACGAGGGTCAAAGTCACCTCGTAGAAATCAATCTTAGGAGGAAGGACACCAAGTTATTTGGTGAGAAAATATTGAGAGCCTGAACGGACGGTGGAAATTCTTGGAGGGAGAAACACCGATTTTCTGTGGACCGTCAGATCTAGTAGATCTGTGGGAAGGATAAGGTCGAGTGTCTTTAAACACTCACTAGATCAGGAGAGATAGCAGCTGTTAGATCCAGAGGAGCGTGAGCCGTTGATTGGGTGCTCCGAAATATCAACATTTCGAGAGTCGGGAGTGTGGAGGAAGTTGTAACTTGGGAGTCCCGATACGTGAAATACTGACACGATCTGGACCGTCAGATTGTGGGGCTTCAGGACCATTGATCTATGGCGAGGAAGTTGCGAGTTTGGATATTGGGAAAATGGAGCAAACTCACATCGCGAGTTCCCAACACGCGAAATCCTGACCCGCTCGGAGGTGGACCCCAGGGTTTTACTGGAGGTCATATGGTAGAAGAATAAGGGAGGATCTAAGGACCGTTAGCCCATTTCAGGGTTTCAGGACTGAGAAGAGTCAGGGTGACTTGCAAGGAAAGTCTCGAAATCATGAAAACCTGATGCACCTTTTGGGGTTAAGTCTGTGGTCACGTGGAGTGGAGGCTCGCGTCTAGTGCATGTTCACGCGGGCGGAGCACATAAAAGGATAATTGTGGTTATATGTGTTAAGGGTTCTAGTGGGGACCAAAGGATCCATTTTAGCTCAGGAGTTTGAAGATCCAAAGATCGAGAGGTCAAGCAGACCCTGCTGAGGTGGGGGTCTACGCCAGGTGGTATCATAGCTTACAAATTTTTTTTTCTGTAGAGGGAAGACAAAGGACAGTTGTGATTGAATTATGTGAGGATAGATTTGAAACAATGCCATCGAGGAGACGTCAAGAGAGACCTATGCTTGATCCAGCCGTGGAAAGGGAGATGAGAGAACTTCGTGCTCCATTGGATGCCATGGAGACATCACATAGGCAAACACTTGATAATGGAGATATCAGTGAGGCTGAAATCGAGAACGAAGCTGGAGCCGAAGAAGAAGTTGTAGCCAAAGATGCTATAGAAGAATGTCTATTCAAAGCTGTCACAAGGATAGGTGCCAGCGAAAAAATGGGTATCCCGATGTATGAAGGTAACTTAGATGTTGAGGAGCTACTATATTGGTTTAGAGATCTAGATAAATACTTTGACTACGAGGATATCGAAGAAGATAAGAAAGTAAAGCACACCGTCACTAGACTGAAAGGGCATGCAGTACTGTGGTGGGATGAACTACAGGCTGACAGGCGTTGCAAAGGCAAACAAAGAATTAAAAGCTAGGAAAGGATGGTTGCCAATATGAAAGCCAAATTCATACCCAGGGATTATCAAATCAATCTGTTTCGAAGAATGCATAATTTAAGATAGAAAGGGATGAAAGTGAAGGAATACACTGGGGAATTTTACAAGTTAAACATCAGAGTTGGTCATCATGAGAGTGATGATGAAAAATTTTCCAGATACATGAATGGCCCGAGATATGAGATTCAGGATGAGATGAGCATGGTGACAATTAGGAACACAAAATATCAGGGATGATTTTAGGGGCTAAATTTCGCTCTTGGGCTAATTTTCCATGGTTTTTGCCAAAAAAAGATTCGCTATTCTAAAAATGATTCGCCCAAATTCTATAAGATAAAATTATTTTACCTTAAAAATCGCCAAAAGTTGATACAAACTATATAAAATCCTTAGAAACTTGAATATTTTAATAAAAATATCGCCAAACATTTATAGTTGGAATATGAAGGATTAGTAACATTCGCCAAGGTTTCTACATTTTAAAATAAATTTCCATCCTTAAAATCATCCCTGCAGAATATGCTTATCATATTTCTTCATGAAATTGGCCCGAAAGCAAGGTCAAAGGGGCAGAGGTAGAAGTCAGAGCAGAGGCAAAGCAGTTGCCCAGGACATAGTACATAAGCCCAAGGATGAAGAGAAGAAATCTCATAACCACCCAGAAAGGGGAGGAAGCTCACAAGGAGGAAAATATGTCGATAGGAACACTTTTACTCAAGCAAGGGGAAGAGGAAGAGGCAGAGGAGGTGAAATAAAGTGTTTTGTCTGTGGAAAGATAGGACACAAATCTTGGGAATGTACTGATAGAAAAATATATGGAGGAGGCGAAGCTCACATTTCAGAAGCGCAAGGGCGAAATGTTGAGGTAGAAGATGTAGAAGGTGGAAGATCCTTAATGATGAGGAAAAATCTCTTGAAGCCAGATAAAGAGATGGAGAATCCAGTCCAGAGGAACAATTTGTTTTGGACTGCTTGCAAGACCAAGGATAGGGTATGCAAGGTGATAATTGACAGTGGAAGCATGGATAATTTAGTATCCACAGAGATGGTGGAGAAGTTGGATTTGGAGACAATTGCACATCCAAGCCCGTACAAGGTTTCATGGTTGCAAAAAGGACATTAGGTAACCGTCACTAAACAATGTTTAGTTGAATTTAAGATAGGGGGTTACATAGATGAGATCTTATGTGATGTTATTCCCATGGATGTCTATCATGTTTTGTTGGGAAGGCCGTGGCAATATGACAGAAATGTTATTCATGATAGAAGAAAGAACACATACACCTTGGAGAAGAATGGTAGGATGTATATGTTGCTACCAATTGAAGACAAGAAGGTGAAAGAATAAACAAGAAATACTAGAATTCTCATGAGTGGGAAGGATCTTCTGGATGAAGTCAATAAAGATGAAGAAATGCAGTTTGTTGTGGTGAGAAAACCTAGAGTCATCTTGACTAGTACCTCAATAGATGATCTACCTAAGGAAATTTAGGAATTGTTGGAGAATTTTGCTGATATAGTGGTGGACGATTTTCCTTGTTCGTTGCCACCCATTAGAAGTATAAGCCATCACATTAAACTTATACCAGGAGCGAATTTACCAAACAAAGAAACGTACAAATTGACGTCGTAGGAGAATGAAGAGGTAAAGAAGAAAGTCCAGGATTTGATGGGCAAAGGGTTGATTAGAGAAATATTGAGTCCATGCACTGTGCCAACAATGTTAAGTCCAAAGAAATGTGGTGGATGGAGAATGTGTACAAATTCGAGGGATATAAACAAAATCACCATCTGTTAGCAATATTTCTTGTATAAGGGGAAAATAATGCAAATGAAGGGGTAAAAACCCACTTGTCCAAAGTTTCGGGCGAAAATTCGCCCGTGGTAAGTAGCAAGCAAGACCGGGCGGTCCAGATTTGTGCGCCCAGATCGACGATGCACAGCAAATTCCGGATCCCCCTTGCCTTTCAACCTTTAAACAAAAGGGGGGGGTCCGGAATCAGGGGCGCACCTCTCCGACGGTCCAGATGAGCGCGCCCGGATCAACGGCGATGAAGACCATTCCGGACCCCCCCCCGCCTTTCTACCTTTAAACGGAGGGGGGGGGTCCGGAATCGAATAAGTAGCTTCCTACGACTGAGATTTTAGTGCTCAGATCAACGACGCCAAGGCATCCACGTCCTTCTCAGTTGCCCTATCTTTAACCCCATGTGGGCCCTTCTCCCGTCGTTACACCTTCCTTTCCACCTCTCCCTTGCTGCCATGTGTGATGTCCGCCTCCCCATCTCCACCCAGGTGGCCCATCTCCCGTCTCGTTATCCAGTCACCACCTGCCGCGTATCCCGCTCCTTTTCCACGTCGGCCTCTCGCCAAAGAACGAGTCCACTATCCCTCGTCTTCCTCCTCTTCCGCCTGTTTTATTCCACCATGAGCCCTCCTTTGTCACTCTTCCCGCGCCACGCCTTTCCCTTTGCGACCTTGTAATCCGAGGCCAT
>JASDQU011248075.1:0-19413 GCA_032191745.1 Picea mariana | reverse complement strand
CCCAGGTGGCCCATCTCCCGTCTCGTTATCCAGTCACCACCTGCCGCGTATCCCGCTCCTTTTCCACGTCGGCCTCTCGCCAAAGAACGAGTCCAATATCCCTCATCTTCCTCCTCTTCCACCTATTTTATTCCACCATGATCCCTCCTTTGTCACTCTTCCCGCGCCACGCCTTTCCCTTTGCGACCTTGTAATCCGAGGCCATCACTCCTATCATTCGCCCCATTCGCCGTGTTGGCCTTTCATGCCCGTCCCTCAAGCTTCTCAGTTAGTCCAGGTGGCAACGAGAGGAGTCTTCCATATCCCGAGGTGCTGAGTTGGCTGAGATGTCCTCAATCCCAAGAAGCAGTTATTGAAGTGGTTGGTGGTGGTTAGACATCGTCTCCGCCATAATGGAAAAGCACGGCTATGAATTTAAGGCACGTCGACTCGCCAATGTAACTGTCAGAAGATCGATCGTGTCTGCCATAAGTTGCACAGTTTTTCAAAGATTGCGGCTGCAGAGTGTCAGAAGCCATGCAGACGCAAAGCCTTCAACGCAGTTTCTTGGTTCCGCTGCTATTGTTGTTTTAAGTATATGTAGGCATTTTTGCCATTTTTGTATCTATCAATGGTAGAGCTAAGCTCCCGACTATAAAGTTTCAGTGAACATTCTAGCTTCTGGGTCATGTATCTGTGTTTGAGACTTCTTGGTTTATAACAAACCGTTCTCCTTCTTCCATCTTTGTTTCATCTTATGCCAGAGAATCTACAGTCGAAGGATTCGCGTGGATTCAACAATCTTGTCATGATAAAGGATTTGTTGTGACATTGTTGTGCCCTCTGGTTTTATGTGTTTGAATGTAAAAGGATTTTGCGTTTGAATGCACTCTTCTCCAGTCTGTGATGAACCTGATGTTTATGATAGACCTTTGCACCTTTCTCATGCGAGTCTTCCACCTACTCACCCTTTATCTGCAACTCATTGTTTGAAGTTTATACAAGCCCTCACTCATTCGTGCGTACCTAGCCTGGTTTCTGAGTTGAGACGATACTCTTATGAGTTTCCTTCCGTTTGATCACCCTTTCAAACAAATCGTGACATTAAACTGATGGGCGTCAGGCTCTGCTCCTGCAAGCAATCCAGGAGTGACTTCCGGCTCCAACACCATCAGGTATAGATTTCCTTTACCCAGGATGTATGACTTGATGGATTTCTTGAGTGGAGCAAAGTTTTTTTCAAAAATTGATTTGAAAAGCATATATCATCAGATTAGAATGAGTGAAGGTGATGAATGGAAGACAAAATTTAAGACGAATGAAGGATTGTATGAATGGCTTGTCATGCCATTTGGCTTGATGAATGCACCAATTACTTTTATGAGATTAATGAACGAAGTCTTAAAATATTTCATTGGGAAGTTTGTAATTGTGTATCTTGATGATATACTGATCTTCAGTAAGACTGAGGAAGAACACTTGAGACACTTAACTCTAGTAATGAGGAGGTTGTAGAAAGAGAAATTGCTCATAACTCTAAAGAAGTAGTCTTTCATGAAGACATAACTCATTTATTTGGGTTTCATGATTGCTTCAAATGAGTTGAAGATGGATCCTGAAAAGGTAAAAGAAATCAAAGAGTGGCCATCGCCAAGGAATATCTTTGAAGTTAGAAGCTTCCATGGAATAGCCAGTTTTTACAGGAAGTTCATCAGAAATTTTAGTGGAATTTATGCACCAATGATGGACACAATCAAGAATAGAAATACATATTTTCAATGGACAGAGGAAGCGAAGAAAAGTTTCAAGTTGTTAAAGGAGAAGATAATTGGACAACCAATTCTAGTTCTGCTAGATTTCAGTAAAACATTTCAAGTGAGATGTGACGCAAGTGGATTCACGATTGGAGCAGTCTTAAGTCAAGACAATAGACCAGTTGCATACTTCAATGAGAAACTAAACGAGACCAAGATGAAATATTCCATGTATGATAAGGAGTTTTATGTAGTCACACAAACATTGAAGAAATGGAGGCACTACCTGGTTCCAAAAGAGTTCATTTTGTATAGCGACAACTAGGCCTTACAGTTTATAACCAGACATGAGAAACTGAACCAAAAACATGCAAAATGGGTTGAATTTATGCAAAACTTTACTTTTGTTATAAATCACATTTCTAGAAATGATAACAAGGTTGCTGATGCATTGAGCAAGAAATGTTTGATTCTGTAGGAGTTTCGTGTGAAGACCTTAGGTTTTGATAGCCTTAAGGAAATGTATAGAGATGATTCAGATTTCAAGGATGCTTATGAAGCATGCGAGAATCTTGTTCTGAAAGATAGAAGCCAATGGATTGAATATTTAATTTAGGATGGATTGTTGTTCAAAGGAAATTAGTTGTGTATCCCGAGGAGTTCTATGAGAGAAAACCTTTTGAAGGAAAAGCATAGTGGGAGATTGGCTGGACATTTCGGCCATGATAAAACATTTGCACAACTGAACAACTTGTATTATTTGCCAGGAATGAGGACATATGTGCAGAATTTCGTCAACATATGTAGAATTTTCCAGCATGCAAAGGGGAAAAGACAAAATACAGGGTTGTATCAACCATTGTCAATACTAGAGAGGCTGTGGGATGCGATAAGCATGGATTTTGTGTTAGGACTGCCGAGTACATCGAGAGGTTGTGATTCCATATTCATGGTAGTCGACAGATTCTCAAAAATGGCACATTTCATTCCATGTCATAAAACCAGTGATGCAACACACATTGCAAACTTGTTTTTCAAAGAAGTTGGTCGACTTCATGGTTTACCCAAGAGTATTGTTTCAAACAGAGATACCAAATTTGTTGGTCATTTTTGGAGGACACCATGGAAAAAGATGGGGACAAATTTATCTTTTAGCTCAGCATATAACCCTCAAACGGATGGATAGACTGAGGTAGTAAATCAAAGTTTGGGGGACTTATTGAGGAGTTTAGTCGCTGAACATCACAGTCAGTGGGATCAGATTCTGCTGCAAGCGGAATTTTCATATAATGACTCACCTAATAGGAGTACAGGAAAAGTCCCATTTCAGATAATGTATGGAATGCAACTAAGGGGAGTATCTGAGTTGAGAGACTTGGAGCAGAGTGAGTTCAAGATTGTTGGAGCAAAATATTTTGTAGCCGAGATGCAAGAGCTCCACAGTAAGATTAAAGAGCGGTTGCAGAGTTCCAACTAGGAATACAAGTGCAAAGAATATCAATATAGGAGAGAGATTCAATTCAAAGTGGGAGATTTGGTCTTAGCACATCTAAGAAAAGAAAGGTTCCCAAGTGGAACGTATAATAAGTTGCAGATGAAAAATATAGGGCCGTGTAAAATCTTGCAGAAGTTTCAAGACAATGCTTACGAGATAGAATTACCAGATGGTGTGGGAATATCGCCCATATTCAACATAGTCGATATGTACCCTTACAGAGAAGATAAAGCGAGAGAAGAAGAGAATCAAAAGGAAGTTCATTGGTTCAAACAGATGCCTGTAGCTGAAAAGCCGCAGATGGAAAAGATCATTGATCAGAGAGTTGGTAAGAAGACCCAAAAGAAGACATATTTTGAATATTTGGTAAAGTGGAAAGGACACTCGATCAAGGATGCCAGTTGGGAAAGTGAAGAAAATATCCAGAAACATGGATAGACGGTGCAGGAGCTCATGGACAGGAGTCCATGATTTTTTTTAGCTAGAGGAGTATGATGCAGGAGCATCGCCAACAAGCACAAGTGGAGGACAACTGGATATACACCAGTGCACATTTTAAAGACATTTAAATTTAAAATATGAAACATTAATGTAATAGCTGGAGGGATGTATTTACTTTTAATGTTTTGGGGATTGTAATACATATCTTGAGCATTCGATCTCATCTGTCGGTTGTAGGCATTTATTGTAATAAATGTAAAGTAGGTAGTAATCTTTAATTCGATGAGATAGCTTAGAGTTATAGGAGGGAAAAATCAAGAAATCTCCCTCATATGTATTGTATTATCATTCTCAATTGTAAAAGTAGAAGTTGTAGAAAAAGAGAGCATAGGAGAGCAGAGAAGAACAAAGATTGTAGAAGTTGTTTGAGTAGATAGTTGTTTCTATAGAACCCATGTACATAAGCACTTAAATTAATATAAGAAGGCTTTGATCCAATTTCATGGTTTTGTTATGGTTACTATTTGCATCTATTGAATGGTATATTTACAGTTTGCTTATATGCTCTGTTATGCATTTGTTTCAATGCTTTATGTGTATGATTTCATGTTGAATGTATGAAGTGTGTGAGAGGGAGAGTATAAGTTTCAATTGCTTCTCTTCCTGATAATTACTACAAGGAATGCAATGAAATTCCATAAGGACTGTGTCGACGATATTCTGAGTCTTACCTCAGAAAAGCTCAGGAGAGATAGAGTTGTTCTTATACCAAAAAAAGTACAAGTATAGCACAGAGCCATGAAAGGTGTGTGCAAGCTAGGTCGAAGTCTTAGAATTTTCCAACCAAGTGAGTGGTTGAAGAACTTCTGTCGCAAGGAGTGCGCAGAATTGGAGTGTTTGGATAACCAGAGGTTATTGTGAAGGCCGCAAGGAGTGCGCGTAATAATTCCTTAGAATCCTGGAGTTTGTAACAAGAATCAAGCTCAGGAATGATAGAGAGTTGGAAAGTTCGGAGGACAGACGAGGGTCGAAGTCACATCATAGAAATCAATCTTAGGAGGAAGGACGCCAATTTATTTGGCGAGAAACTATTGAGAGCCTGAATGGATGGTGGAAATTCTTGGAGGGAGAAACACCGATTTTCTGTGGACTGTCAGATCTAGTAGATCTATGGGAAGGATAAGGTCGAGTGTCTTTCAACACTCGCTAGCTTAGGAGAGATAACAACTGTTAGATCCAGAGGAGCATGAGCTGTTGATTGGGTGTCCGAAATATCGACATTTCAGGAGTCGAGAGTGTGGAGGAAGTTGTAACTTGGGAGTCCCGATACACGAAATCCCGACACGATCTGGATCGTCGGATCGCGGGGGTTCAGGACTGTTGATCTGTGGTGAGAAAGTCGCAAGTTTAGATATCGGGAAAAGGGAGCAAAGTCACATCGCGAGTTCTTAACACGCAAAATCCCAACGTGCTCGGAGGTGGACCCCAGGGTTTGACTGGAGCTCATATGGTAGAAGAATAAGGGAGGAGCTAGGAACGTTAGCCCATTTCGGCGTTTCAGGAATCGGAAGAGTCGGGGTGACTCGCAACAAAAGTCCTGAAATCGTGAAAACCTGACACACCTTTTGGGGTTAAGTCTGTGGTCACGCTGGTGGTCACGTGGAGTGGAGGCTCGCGTCTAGTGCATGTTTGCATGGGTAGAGCACATAAAAGGAGACCTGTGGTTATATGTGTTGAGGGTTCCAACGGGGAACAAAGGAGACATTTCAGCTCGGGAATTTGAAGATCCAAAGACTGGGAGGTCAAGCAGACTCTGTTGAGGTGGGGGTCTGTGTCACCTACTCTCTAAGCTAGTCCTTCCCCTATTACTGGAAAGGAGGATATTAGAGCTTTCCAGAAAATGGAACCTTGTTTGTGGGTCTTGTTTGTAGATTTGATCCAGTCTTCAAGTGATTCTGGTGCTATGTATTTTTGAGTGATAACCAGGGACCAAAGGTTGTTATTTGAGATGAGACGCCACCCTATTTTTTCTACCAAAGCCTTGGAGAAAAAAAATATTTTTTTAAGCCCCCAGCCTCCCAGATCTTTTGGCCGGGCTAGGTGGTCCATTTTTCCCATGGCTGTGTGAACTTGTCCCCAATGCTAGACCAGATAAAGCGGGAGAAAACCTTTCTAATCTTTTCCAGTGTTCCTTTCAGTATCCAGGCTAGAGACATCCAGTAAAATGGGATGGCTTCTAGGACTGATTTGGTTAGGGTGATTCTTCATGCCCTTGAAAGCCACCTAAAGCTTCAACTAGTTAGTATTTTCTCCAGTTTTGAGACCAACCATTTCTAGTCCTTTTTGAGGTAATTATTCGGTTTCATGTGAAATCTAGATATTTTAGGCCTTCTAAGAATTCTTGAATTGTAAATGGAAAGAGCCTTCGATATATTTCTTGTTCTTCCCTTTCCATTTTAGCGAATGAGAGTGTGGATTTTTGGAAGTTTATTTGCATACCCGTTGTTGAGCGAAAGAGGGAGAGTATATTTGAAATCACTTCTGCGTCCCACCTTCGACCACTGCACAAGATGAGGATGTCGTCCACAAAAAGTAAATGTGTGATTCTTAGACCAACGGTTAGATGTATTCCATGGAAGTCCCCTGATCTTACCGCATTTGTTACAACCCTGCTCAGACCCTCGACCACCAGCAAGAAGAGGAGTGGGGAGAGGGGGAAACCTTGGTGTAGTCCTTTTTCGGAGGTGAAGAAAGGTGAGGCTGCTCCATTGATGAGAACCGCAAAGGAAACCGAGGTAATGCATGCCATTATCCATTTAATGAAAGGAACCTCAAACCCGAGATGAGTGAGAAGGAGCCTGATGTAGGACCAACTTACCCCATCAAAGGATTTTGAGAGATCAAACTTTAAAATGGTTCCCTTGGATTTTGTGGTTCTGAGGCTATGAAGTCCTTCCTGGGTGACCCCTATTGCTTCATGGATTTTTTGGACTTCGAGGAACCCAAACTTTTCTTTCGAGATGGACAATGAGAGGAGAGGCTTCAACCGACGAGCTATAACCTTAGCAATGATTTTGTAGATGCAATTGCAGAGTGATATGGGTTTGAAATCATCAAAGGAGAGATGATCGTTCACCTTGGAAATAAGAGCTATGAAGGTGGTGTTTAGTGGGCTATGTATTCTTCTGTTTAATATGGATTCCTCTATGACTTTGAGAATATCACCTTCGATTAGATCAAAGAAGCCCAAGTAGAATTCAATTGACCAACAGTCTGGGCCTGGGATTTTGTCTTTATGAAAGCTTTGCAGGGTGTCTTTGAGTTCAGCTTCAGTGACTTCTGCATATAGGTCTCGATTCCCTTCCTCTTCCACAAAGCTAGGAAAGTAAAGAGCCATTTTTATGATGTCGACTATGTTGGCCCTTCTGTCCTCTTTGAATAAAGTATGGAAGTGTCTCTTTCCCAGATTTTCTAGCCCTTCAAAAAAGGTGACTGGTCTGTCCTCCTGATCCTTTAAGCTCCAGATTGTGTTGGCTATTTTCTGTCCTTTGGAAAAATCATGGAAGAATTTGGTGTTCTCATCCCCATTTGCTAGCCAAATTGCCCTGCTTTTAAGTCTCCAGGTTGCTTCTTGGTCTGCCAATATTTTCCTTCGATTTGCCTCTAAGTTCCTCAAATTTTCTTGTGAAGCTTCCAAGGAGTACCCAGACTCAATGTCTTGATAAATTACCTCCATCTTGTCCTCAATGCATTTGATTTCTCACTCTTCTTCTTTTTGTTTTGATTTTTCCCAGAGAATGACCAATTTTTTGATTTTTTTCAAATTGCCCATGAATTGGATGGCTGTCAAAGATCCTGTCATATCCTATAGAGGGGTCCAGTTCGATTTTACCAATTTTTGGAATCTTTCTTCCTTGATAAAAGTGGAGTTGAATTTGAAAGGGGAAGCCAACTTTTGCCCCCCCCCCTTCAATAGCAAACAAAATTGGGGAGTGATTCGAGTCTGCTCCACTTCCAATCCATTGACGGAATTAGAGAGGAAGCATCAACATTGATTCAGTGATCAAAAAGTGGTCTAATATTTTTTCCACTTGGGCTTCCCCAACTCTTAAGTTACTACATGTGGGGAGTAGTTTGACTGGTGCGATATTGATAAATCCTTTGGAAGCCAACAAATGACTGCAAAATTCTGTTTGGGGGTCTGGGTGTGCCGAGGGACCCCAACTTTCTGCTTCACCTACGGAGAAGTTGAAGTCACTGTCGATTATTAGATTTTTTGTCTTCAAAAGCTCCTTGATGAAGAGAGAGTTTCAGTAAGGAATCTTGTTTGTGTGTGGCCCATACACATTTATTATCTTGAGAATCACCCCAAGTTCCTCTACTTGTACCTCAATCCCCAGACAAGATTCAGAAGCCCATGAGTTCAAGGGATTTATATTTCTGGAGCAATAATCAATGGGTAGACCTCCCGATCTACCATGGGAATCCAAACCCAGGAATGTCCAACCCAAGAATATAGTAGAGAGTGAATTTTTGGCTGAGAGTTCATCTGCTGGAGTTTCTTGGAAGAGAACAATCTCGAGTTGGTGCTGAGTTACCAACCTCTTCAGAGCGTATTTTTTGGGGGGCTTGCTAAACCCCTGCAGTTGAAGGAAAGTAGTTTCATGGAGGAACCCCTGTAGGGGATTTTGTTGCTCTAAGAGCCTCGAGGAGAGACCATTGCCGTCCTGAAGCAATGTCCATTAGTGCACGATATTGTGCTAAGGAGAGGTGTGAGGGCCTACCTCAACCTTTTTTCATTTTCAGTGGTTCCGATGTGGGGCCAAGACCTCTAGGGTCTGGGGTAAGGATAGTGATCGATCTGCTGTAGAGATGGAAGTAGATGATAGAATCCTTGGAACTCTCAGAGGAAGGTTCCTTAGAATACCAAGAAGTTGGAGAGTTTGGAGGAGAGGACACCTGAGGGGGATCATCATCCAACAGTGGTGAAGGGAGTGAGGTGGAGGTGAAAAGGGGTTTTAGGGAAACAATGGAGGGGAGGGGGATGCAGTATTTTAAATTAAAATTGAAAGCATTTAGCATACCATTTACAGGGTGAGGAAGAGAAAGTTTCATACCTAAGAAGTTGTCAATCAGGTGTTGAGGCGTTGTCTCTGGGCTGCGATCTGGGCGTGCCGTGTCACCAGTTGTTGGAACAAGCGCCAATGCATCCACGATCGACACTGACTGATCATCTATCAAGGAGTTCAGTAGAGCTTTCGGGGTGGGGGAAAAGGTCCCCACCGAGTTTAACATTGAAGAGGAGGAGTTTCTCTCGGTGGCTTCCTGGCGCTCCCGGTCTTGTCATCTGGCTTCATGTGAAATGTGTCTAGAACGCCCTTGTAGGGATTTTTTGCAATCCATAACAACGTGGCCATATTCGTGGCATATCCTACAATGAAAGGGCACACCTTTGTAGTCTAGAATTTGGACCCTTGTACGCCCCAGATCTGTAATGTTGAGGAATTCCTGTAGCCCGTCCCTGATGTTAAGAGATACCATAATTCTAGCTACTGCCGTTTCTTTAGAAACTAAGAATCCCATGTCTACTGTTATGTACTCCCCCCAAAAGTTTCCAATTTCTTTAAAACAATTTTTTGACGAGAGATGCGGAGGGTGTCCTGGTAGACGAACCCAAGTTAGAATAGAGTCCAAACACTCATTGGCATTGTCAAAAGTGGGGTTCCAAAGCTTCATTAGAACCAAGGAAGAGTCAATTGCCCAACTATTTTGGAGTGCGACCATGGCCTAAGAGGGTTCTGCAAAGATAATCATAAACCAACCTCTGGAGAGGCGGAAGAAACTGGGCGAAGAGGAGGAGTTCACGCCCCAGTTTGTAGCTACCCAGGCTTGTAAATTTTTTTCGCTAAGTTGTCGGCTGTAGGATTTCTCGACTAGTGTTTTGTCTACCATTGCAGAGACCCCGACCATCGAAAGGTCATCACCAAGGATGAAATTTGGGTC
This sequence comes from Picea mariana, assembly GCA_032191745.1. NCBI lineage: Eukaryota > Viridiplantae > Streptophyta > Pinopsida > Pinales > Pinaceae > Picea > Picea mariana. The sequence continues at coordinate 9,741 of JASDQU011248075.1, read as the reverse complement.
TGCTTTGGATGAACCTAGGAATTTGTTTTGCTTCCTCCTTCTTTGCCCTGTGGCGCCTTGGGCATCAAGGTCTGAATCGTAGGGAGCATGTCAGCATGGAACCCCTCTTTGGCTGAAGTCCCAGTCGTTGAGGTTGAAGGGATGAATATTTGCTGCAAAAAACCCTCTCTCCATCTCCAAGGGTGCATGACCTAGGAAGAAATCTTGACCGTCAAAGGAAAAGTAGCACTCTAAAGAGAAGTTCTGGCTATAATATTGGGCTTGCATGACTCCTAATCTCGGGTCTTCAAAGATCGCATCCTGCAAAGTCTTAGGATGAACCCCTAGTTCCCCTTGCCCCTGGTTGGTTGTTAAATTTACTGTAGGGTCTGGGAAGGTCCAGGAGACTATCATTGGGGATGACGAAGAGAAGAAGTAGCAGCGGGCCGGATAAAGGGAAACATTGAAATCCTGTGAGAGGAGTGTGCTGCTGGAGAGTGAGGTTGTATCAAGGCCCGAGGAGAAGGGAGCCGCCTGCGCTGAGAGTCTGCTGTCCCAAATATTTCTTCCAAGCCAAGAAGAAGAACTTAAGACTTGAGCAGGGAAGAAGCCTTTTACCTTAGAGAGATGTGAGAAGAAGTCATTTTGGGGGACCATAAGAGGCGATGAAGGTAGTAGGGATCCCAGTGGGGTCATTGTGGATAGTTGTAGCTGGGAAGAATTTGGTGGGCTTCCAACTACACCCATACAAGGGAGCATCTCACCCAGAATTGGTGAGTAATCAACCTGAATTTATAGGTCATCCACTCCTTTGCGCCAAGACTGTTCACTAGCTGATCAAAACACTTCAGGCGATTGAGGCGTTAGAAAAGGAGTTAGAGGGTTTTGAGAAAAGGTTAAGCTTAGATGGGTAGGCTCGGGCCTGCAGTCATGTCAGAGAGTATCTCGTGACCACAGGGTGTGTGTGAAGTAACGATCTGTGGTAAGGTAAGTGGGTATCTCGTGATCGCAGGGTGCGGGCCACAGATCCCCCGACGCCTCATAACCACATAGCCCATCCTTTTCCTGTTCCGTCGACGATATCATTTTGTTATTTTCTATTAAAATTATATCAAGATGATTTACACTGTTACAAATAACATAGGTGCAATTCATTGGATAAGGCATTAATGTAGTCATTATATCAAAATGTAATAACAAAAATACACAAAAGAATATTACTATTAAAAATATTTGATTTTGAGATGATTAATTGAAAATTTGTAAAAAATACAATTAATTAAAATATACGCATATCGGTGCACTGTATTTTTATGAACTCATTAAATGGTCTGTGCCATAATATAGAAATTGGTGTGTGTTAAGGGTTTATATGGACTGGTGCCTATTAATTATATTTAAGCACTGGTGCTAAATATTGAGAAAAAACATCGTTCCTTAAATGATATAACATGCAATTATATTGATCTCTTCAACATTTTATAGTACACATGTTTATAATACACACTGGTGCTTTAAATATATTGTACACACCGATGCTTTTAATATAATATATGCACCATTGTGTTTAATATAATATATGCACCAGTGCTTAGTAACAAAGATATTTAGCGTCGGCATGTCATCTTAAATATTCTAAATTTCACTACTTTTTGATGCGCATAGTAATACACGCACCAATATGCACGAATTATACAAGCACAGGGGCGTACGTAACATGTAAAAGCACCGATGTGTTAACTGACTTATAAATCACCAGTGTTGTATACACAAACAATGCAGAACCAATGCGTAACAATTGTAAGAGCATCGATGCTACATACAACAAAAAGGTGAATCCGATGCACACTATATATAAAAGCGCTAGTGATTTTTAATTTATCTATACACACCGGTGCTTTTGTATTAAGTGCACACCAATGCATTTTAAAAATACAAGCACTACAAAATAAAACCTTCGCTACAACCTTTTCCCGCCCAATTTTTTTTAGTTATATGGAACATCCATTAAAACTTTCGCTTCAAATAACAGAGGCTTTTTTTTAAATTTTTTCCAAATTTTGTACCATTAAAAACCTCTGCAAGAAAGTGTTCTCCTTATAGTATTCAAAAATTAGGTTCATTGGAGAGATATTTTTTCACCATATGATGAACAAAAACCATAGAATCCCTCATGACAAACAACTGATTAATCCCTTTGTTTTTCACGATCTAAACCCATTTCCATAAAATTAATATATCTTCTTGATTATTTGGAATGTCGTTGATCCCCAACATAAATAATTTTATCTTTTTCTTCAAAACCAAATATCACCCCACAACACCTGCCACTCCTCCGTGCCATTCTCTACTCTCTATTGTTATAAAACACTTCTTTGTAACTTTGTATAAAGCCTTTCCTAGATCTTTCGCTTCTTTTGTATAAAGCTTTTCCAAGATCTTTCAATCATTTACCAACAATGATTTACATATTTTTGGTTCATTATATATTTTGAACGACCTTTAAGGATATAATATAACAAGTTGCTTTGTGTCTTCATGAGTCCGAGATTACATAGTTGCACAATAATGCTTTCTATAAACGTTTCTTCTCACTTTAAATTGCACCTAAACATTAAACTTTGAAGTATTTATTGTAGTAGTTAAATAATTCATATGGTTGAATATCTATGAAAATATTGATATATAATGCTATATATTTCGCTGCATACACCTACCCAAGTGGCCTCTCGAGATGGAAATTTCCATATATATATATGATAAGCAACAATCATAAGGAAGAGTCTCTCATAGTGGTTTTTGAACAATATTATTATTACACACATTTATATAAATAACATTTTGGTATTTATTAGTTTTTAAGAAGTTTTTGAAGATATTGAGAAAGTTGGATATTTATATAGAATCAAATCTTGCGAGAGTTGTAACAAGTTTATGAACATATACATGCATTTATGCACATATACAACTTGAGTGAGTCTAATAGTTAAGAACACGTGTTTCCTTTTTGAAGGCCACAGGTTCAAATCCAGAGGGGGGTGTATACTTTCATAGATTTTAGTAGTCAAATCACTGGGCAGGGGGGTCCCCTATCCCACAAACAAGGGGGTCTCATACACCAATTTGGTGTCTGACTTGGCCGTGACCTTAAACATATATTGTTGTTATTATTATTGTTATTATTATTATTATTATTATTGTTAAAGGTCTTTTGGACATATTAATTTTCAAATGGAAGAATTTTAAATACACATAGGTCTTGAAATATGAGAACACAACATTTGGGTGCGGGATATCTCATCTTCTAGGACATTTACAAGCTACTTGCCTCCATGCTTGAGCTCCTCCAAGGAAAAAAATGAACCAAATCAAAACCAAAAAGGTGGAATTTTCTAGAGGAACCGAGTTCAGATACAAAACTTGATCAAAACAAGGTAAATTAGGAACAAGAAGTCGATTAGGGACTCCACTCTTTTCTTGGGCAATAGAGTAGAAGAAATTGACATTGGACTTTCTTCCTAGAGGTAAGTCATTGTAGTTGAAGCCTCTCCAAGAGGAACAAAAAAACATCATGAAATTGATATCTCTGATTCAAATAAGAAACTGATTCCTTTTAAGAATTCTCAAATTCACAATTAGTTTTAATGGTTTCTTCTTAAAAAAGATAACAAGATGTTCAAAAAAAAATTAAGGATTATTTTTATGAAGGTCAAACAATAAAACGTACATTATTTATATCATTTTAAAATCTTGTAAGTGCAATATGCTCTTGTACTCTTATAAGTATAATATATACCTATATTTTTATTTTATTATGTTTTGAACCCTTAAAAAATGTGATTTTTATTTTATAATGAAATAAAAATTATATATATTCTTTTTTTAACAACATTTTACAATATAAAAAAAATAAAAAAAATAAAATTACACACATTAATTATATAATTTAACTTTATAAATATAGTATACACTTATACTCTAAAAATAAAAATAAAAATAAAAATAAAAAAAAATATATATATATATATATATATATATATATTAAAATGAATACTTAACAATACCTCTCGTCATGTTAGCATCTTGCTGAAGTAATCCTTCCATTTGATATACCTCAAATTATTTCCTTCGAACTCTTCCCTACTAGGACGATGGAGAGCATTGTGAGTTGATTTGTTTGTGGAAATAACTCTACGCGTCCAACTTTCATCGAGTGAAGTTTGAGTCCACCTCAGCCATCATAAAATGCTCCCACTCTCACGCACTAATTAGTGGAAGAGCTTGTTTCAGTGGACCGAGGGGACATGAACCATTACTAACCTACCTTGATAATTTCTTCTAAGATGTTTAATATTTTAATAATATTTTTCCCCTTATAACTAAACAATGATACATGTTTTATTAATATTTTTTCCGCTTTTAACTAAACAATATAGAGTGTAATTTAATAGAGTCATTGAAAAAGGTCGGGTGTATAGAAAAAATAACATGCACTCACATCTCAAAGTACATTCCCATCATGATAAATGAAATGGTAATTATATTTGGCACTAGATTCAATGTATGATTAATGGAGTGATTTAATAAGTGAATAAATTAAATTTTATTATAAGTTTATTATTTTTTTTTAATGAAATAAAGTTATGTTATGTGTATATTTTACAAATTTGGTCATCTTAAAATGGACTAAAACCTTAAATAATCAAATTATTTACTCAAAATTTTCATAATCACATAAAACTATGTCTTTCAACAAAATTTTTATGTTTATATTATATCCCAAAAAACATACAAAAATTGAAATAATAACATCACAAAATTAAAAACTTGACTGCGCAAATTGTGACTCCATTTAACATCAACTACTTCGATATTTAATAAAATAGTGTAAGAGAAGATTTGTATGTAAATTGATAGCTACCAAGATGTATTCCACTAGTTGATCTGTATAATGTGAATTCATAAACAAGAAAGTCTATGAGCCCCGATTTTATATATTATGTGTTACATGTAGGAGAAGTGGAAGAATTCTTAGCCGACCCATTGTATTATTTCAAAAAAACAAGAATATTGAATGAAATATTTGGTGCCTCTTCTTATCATGTTAATATGATTTATGCCACCATTGTCCGAGATTGTAGTTGTTGATCTTCCTTCTTCAAATTGAACCCATGAGCGTATCGATAATGGATACTTGCAAACTTAGTCACACAATTTCCTAGCAGTATTTTTAATTAATTCATAAAAATGAAGTTGGCAGAAGTTTCATTAGAGGGATAATTTGCAAGCTACACCAAGGGGTTGCAATCCATAGTTTGCATAGAAATCTGTTTATTTACAAAATGTTTTTATTTTGTGCCATGTTGTGCAACATTGAATCAATGTAGCGATCTTCATCTAAGGAAATATGTAGAAAGAATGGCTAAAAAGTGCTCGACATTTATCAAGTGCATGTGACACTTTGCATGTTTTTGGAAAGACACACCATACACATATTGCGTGTATGATTAATTTGTACTAGAGTGTTGCATTTGGCTAATAAAACTTTTGATAATAAAATGTAAAACAATGAATAAGGAAAGGGGTAGAAAAAGCCTAACCTAAATTCATATTATTTTAGTATAACTTGAATGTATTTTTCAAATCCAGATGACCACTTTAATGGTGAATCTTATGGAACCCATATACTTCTACATGACCTCCATTTATTTCTTAGCAAACTATGATTTTTTACTTAGGACGTTCATCTATCCCACATTTCAAGGGGTTCTTCTAAGATCACTTTAAAATCACATAGAAATCACTGATGAAAAATATAAATTTCAACATCGAATGATTTAAAGAGCTTCAGATGATAGTTGGTTTTCCTTCAAATCCACATAGGAGAAGAGATTGGCAAATAATTGGGTTACTCAAGAATACCCATTGAAAAAGCATATGCAAAGCCAAATATTCATGCAATATTATTAAGAACATCATAGTTCCAATTGGGCGAAGCAGACAAATTATAAGAATTTGGCTATATGAGAGGACCAAATATACAATATTAATACTTTCATCATTTTTTTTTTTATATCAAATATATTTTATAGAAATCCATTATAATAAGAAAGGGGATGTAGATGCTTGCATAATTTAATGATATGAGTTTACGTTTATCTTGTTATATTGGAAACCCAAATGGTTTTTGGGTATCAAAATGAGATTTATTTGTTTAGAAATTGATCCAAGTGGATATTGGTGGCCACTCACTTGTTCCAAATTCCAATTGGCTCATATTGATAGTTTTCAGTTCAACACGTTTCGCTGTAATGGGGACATTTCTTTGTAATTGTAGGTTCTGCACTTATGGGGTTGTCCTGAAGCCCTACAAAACATCCAAGTAGATATTGGTGGCCGCCCACCTAGTCCAATTGGCTTATTTTGGAAGTTTTCATGTCAATACATCTTTTTGCACTTCTAGGGCCGTTTTGGGGCTCTAAACAATGTTTTCTTGGCTTGTTGTAGTCAAAATGTAGCCAAAGATAGAGTTTGATGGCATAATATCTAGTTCTCGAAAATACCTTTCCAACGAGCTATCACACACCTAAAACGGAGATCGTATGCAAAAGTTATGATCCCTGAAAGTTAATGTACTAACTTATCCCAACGAGGCCCACATGACTTTTGACACTTCATCTCCTAGGGTTAGGTTTTTGGATGTCTAGGGTTTTGGCATTCATGTTTATCATAAAAAGGCCTTTAGAACCTCATTGTAATCATCTTCTTGCGAATGAGTGTAGCCGTCACATCTCTTCTCAGAGATAAAGTTGCCACCATTCTAGCGAGTCTTGCACTCTGTATTTTTACAGTCTCTGTACATATATTTCATTAATAGAAATCATGTATTGCTGTATCTCTCTATTTCTGGCAAATTTTATGAGTATTTCAAAAATAATCCGGATCAGAAATGGTGCTCCATGGATTTGTAAGCCCAAAGGAATCCCATGTATAAGTAACAATCAAAGTAAAGCTCAAGAGAAATGGTAATGATGTTAAGAGGGATATAAATAATGTTGAGCACTAAAATATTCAATTTCAAATCTTGACTTGTTATCTTGTTGCAAGGAAAATGAGTTTATAAACCCAAACATAAGCTTTAATAAAAAGAATGACTTAACTTGTATGAGTAGTAGTTTCTCTCACCCCAATGACAAGAAAATAAACAAAAGGAAATAACCTTTCACACTTTGTTAGTCTTTTTATAAAACATTGAAGATGTTAAAACAACACCTAATTCTAACCCACAAACTTCACAATCTCTGGACAAGGCTTAAGAGGGCTAAGAAATGATAAAGGGAAGATTTTAAGAGGGGTCAAGAAATGATAAAGGGAAGATTATGTTTGTAAAAAATAAATGAGTAATATAGTATCAACACCAAAAACCATTATATATTCATTTTTCAATATATATACATTTTTTTAAAATATTATTTTATTATTTTATAAATATGCTCATTAAATTTTTGAGTAGGTTTAATGATTAAGAACATGTGTTTCTTCCTATAAAGTTACATGTTCAAATCCAAATGAAGTTAGAGTATATACACATCACTATACTTTAACAGTCAAATCTCTATGCAAAAAAACAACTCCTTGAATCCTTTATCCCACAAACAAAAAATCTCATACATCAATTTAGTGTGAAACCTTAAAATTAAATTTTTATTATAATTCTCCATTTTCTCCCATATATAAATTATCTTCCACATACATCTTTGAAAATGCATTCACATAAATATTTGAAAATGCAATACATATATAAATTATCTCTCACATACATCTTTGAAAATGCATTCACATACATATTTGAAAATGCAATAAAAGAAAGGAATAAATAGAATAAATAAAATCATGTCCATAGTCCATAAAATCATGTCGATATTCGCTAAAAGTACAAAAGTCCTGTAATGCGCCACCAAAGGAGTAAAAGATGAGTCATATGCCATTCTCTATTGTTAAAAGCCTTAACAAATCTTTCAATCATTAGCCAACAATGCTTCACATAATTTTTTTATCGTTATAATTTCAACGGTCTTTTCGAGTATAATTTGTTTATAACAAAATGCTTCGTGATCTTTGGAACTTGAGACTATAGTGGTGCGCAATAATGTATTTTTCGAAATGTTGCTTTTCACTTTAAAAGTGCATCCAAGCTTTATACATTGAACTTTTGAAGTGTTTACTGCAGTAATTAAATAATATATTTTTAAATTTCATATTATTTGAAAATGTTTCACTAAGGTTTTTGATTATTCAACTTTTAGAGTTAAATAGGGTTTTTTTACTTAGTCAGTTATTTTAAATTAAAAAAATTTCATTCTTTTCTTCTATCTTTAATTTTTATTTCTCTTTTTATATCCAACTTACTACAGATGACATGTCTAAGATTTTGGTAAAAAAATATTAAAGCTAAAGATGATCCCATGTTTAATTAAGGAATTTACAAAATTCCTTGCCCTAGGCCAAATTGCACATAGGCCAAATTAGTAGACCATTTAAAGCATGCCCTCAAAGCATGCATAGATGACACTTTCTATAATGACATCTCACAAATCTAATTATCTCATTTGCTTCGACCAAACTAAAATTCTAGCTTTAAAACCCTATTAGTCTTCTCAGATCATTAAAAAAGGATCTGAAATTAAAAAATATCTTAATAATTTTAATCTAAATCTTGAAAACCTACTATTCAGGGCATTAATCATTAACCATTCTTCTTTTTAAAAAACTTTATTTTATTTATTTATTATTATTATCAAATTAAATTTCTTTCTCCTTTTTTCTGTTTAACTTTTATTTTTTATGTCACTCAATGTTATTCATCATTTTTTTCCTTTTTACCCATTTCCTCATTTTGAACCATCTTTTTCACTTCCTTGAAAAATACAAACTTAACTTAATAAATTATATTCTTAAACTTTATTTTCTTTTCTTTTATTTTTAACTTTATCATTAAATTATTTTTATTTTAACTTTTTCTCCATTAACTTTTTATTTTATTTTTAACTTTATCAAAAAATAGAAAATTATTTTTATTTAAAGAATGAAATCTCCACTAAAAACTTTAAATATTTTAAAATTTTATACACAATACACAATTTATCTGAAAAAAAAAACTCAAACTACATATATAATTTTATTATTATATTTTTAATGATTATAAAATATTTATATATACCAAAATTTATATACACAATAATACAACACCGACGAGAGGAGTATGTTGCGTAGGGAGCCAGCCGACGACTGCCCGATCAATCCAGCTAAGCCAAGCACCATGGTGAAAATACGACTAAACATATTAATCTTCACTCTTAAAAAAAAATCTAAACCACTAACCCGAGTACCCTAAGCTTTCAGATAACGCCAATGAATTTATTTGAAATTCAATTTATATCCATTTAGCGGCAATTCATTTGAAATTAATTTACGTCAAGTTAGCCGTTTATGTCAGTGCTGTCATCAATGTCTCTGCTGTAATCACGAAGTAAATAAAACATATACATAGTTTGTCTATCAAATTAACCGTCGCTTCTATTCCACCCAATCTAAACGTTCGAGTGTTTTTTTTATTTAAAATTTTTGGTATTATTTTTTCACGAAATTCAGTTAGAAATGGTTTAAATTTTAGTTGTTAAATTTGTATAATAATTATGAATGTGCATGTGTTCCAAATATTTTTCATACATAAAATGAATTTTCTGACAAAATTAATCATAC
>JASDQU011248074.1:0-18437 GCA_032191745.1 Picea mariana | reverse complement strand
TAATTATGTCAAGCACATGGAAGAAATGTAGGTAGCATTGTCAAAAATGAGGACAGAGGGCAACCCAAACCTCGTTATTAGTTGTTGTTTTAAAACTTGTATCACCACCTTTTCATTAACATGCTTGAGAGGGATAGCCTCCGTCCATCTCATGAAATAATTTGTAGCAGTCCAGATATATTTATGGTGTTTCAAAGAATTGGGAGTAATTTCTCCTATGATGTATATTCCCCATTGCTTGAATGGTCTGGATATGGTCACTGGCTGGAGTGGAATGGTTTCCCTTTTTTCCCTACCAAAGCTTACTTGACAAGATTTACATTTCCTGGCATATGCATGAGCGTCCTTGAACAGAGTAGGCCAATAATACCCAGCCCTTAATATTTTGTGAGTCTTGGTTTCTCCTGCAAAATTTCCACCTGTTGGGCCATCATGGATTTCTCTCAGTACCTTTTATGCATCATTCTGTTCAAGGCATCTAAGGAGTACTCCATCATAATTTACATGGAAAAGAACAAAATTTATGAGGCGATATTGAGCGGACTTTAACCTAAGATCTCTCCTTTCTCTAGGGTTTAGGTTTTTTGAACAGGTTCCATGGTGTAGGAGGTAAGACAAGTTTTCGTACTAGGATTCTTTCCCAGGAGGAATGTATAAGGTTTCGTTGCACCATAATGACAACTCGTTTTCCCAACCGGATTTTTCTGCGTTGATCAGATCTTGGGCCTCAGCCACCAATTTACACAATCCTTGACCATTGACTATTTTGGCAGGTTTTATGTCTAGATCAAATTCCTGAATGACTGTCATCCTATTTCCCCTTATTTCTCCCACTTCTTGTTGGGTGAACAAATTTCTGACTTCAGGGTGAGGTACTATGACTTTAGTGTGATTTTTTAGGATATAGGATCTGAAATGTTTGACCGCTTTATAAATTGTGTAAGACTTTTTTTCTATAGCTGGATAGTTCAGTTCGACTCCTTGAAGGTTAGTGCTCATAAATGATACTGGTTTCTCATTGTTTTCATCATCCTTCTAGGTAAGTACTATGGCCAAGGATTGGTCAAAAGAAAAAGTATAAAGGAAAAATTCTTTGTTGAAATCAGGCTTTGTAGCACTAGTGCTTGGGATATTGCAGTTTTGATGTTGTTGAAAGATACTTTCATCTCTTCATCCCATTTAAATCTTCATCTTTGTGAATCATTTTTTGTAAAGGTTTAACAATTTAAACGAAGCCTGGAGTGAATTTTCTCACAAATTTGATTTTCCCAAATAAGGATTGCATGGCTTTTTTATTGTGCAGCAGGGGAGTTGAGATATCGCTTTTATCCACTCAAGGTCGATGTTAATTCCTCCTTGAGATATAATATGACCTAATAATTTTCCTTCCTCTACGATAAAGATGGTTTTTTTAGGGTTCAAAGATATTCCATATTTCCTACACCTTTCAAAGATCCGAGTCAAATGTTGAATGTGGTCTTCCTTGTTTTTCTAGTATATTGTTACGTCATCTAAATAGACTACCACACACTTGTTAATCAATCCCAAAAATTCTACGTCCATGGCCCTCTCGAAGGTTTCTCCTACATTAATCAAACCAAAGGGTATGTGTTTATAAACAAAGGTTCCCCACTTGGTCCAGAAGGTAGTTTTTAATCAATCACCTTCTGAAACTAGGACTTGGTTATATCTCGAGAAACCATCTAGGAGGGAAAAAAATTCAGAGTCGGATATTGTTGTTGAATTTTCACAATGGTTGGCTCAATTATGAGGTTTGTTTCATTTTAGTCATGTACTTGAACCATAAACAAATGAAACTACACCATTCACAATTGCTACAATAACCAAGATCACAAGAAGAAATACCATGCATAAGAACACAAGAAATATCCTGGGAAAACCCTTCTCAACAAGGGAGGAAAACCCAACAATCCTTTGCTATATTCTCAAGAGAAGATCCTCCAACCATGAAACCCTAATGCACACAAGAGGGTGCTCTACTACCTTGAAACTTGCACCCAAAAGAGGTGTGCACTTCAGCCCTAGAATATGTACTTGCTGAAATTTCCAAATGACAAGTGACTTGTGTGTTTCCTCAATGGGGAAATCATCTTTACTTATACTAGTCTCGATAGACCAAAAGTGGTGTCTATTGGCACAACAGGGCTGACCTCAATAACTCATAAAATAATTAATTATTACAATAAACATTAATTATCTTTCACGTATGGTGGAGCCGACATGTACCCTTTACATCACAATTAGGGTTACAGGTAAATCTTACTCTCGGAAAATATAGCAAGGGATCTCACACATCCATTAGTGCTCAACCACTAGGGGCATGTCAACCTATGCTCATCCATAGGGACGTCCTACTGAACATATCTCTATCTCACTGAGTCCATAGAAGAATCATCTGGAGTACCATTTGAAGCCTGACTCAACTGAGTCCACAAGGCAAGAGAGTACACGTAATAACAACTTAGTCTAGAGTCTGATGCACACCAATCACATGGGCACCTTCACCCAACACATGGGTACACATCGTCTCATCTCAATCCATAGAGGAACGACACACCCATCTCATGGGAATCCTCACCCCACATAGGGGCACACATTGTCTCATCTCAGTCCAAAGAGGAATGACGCACCCATCTCATGGGCATACCCAATAAATGGGATCTCTCACAGGTCGACTCAACTCATTCTCAGAGCAGAAAATTTCCTGGAGGATGTCTCATGAAGTTGTAATCATCAACACTCCCTCTCAACTAGGGAGGCATTCTCCACCAGGAAAAGTCTCTCACGTAAGTACTTGAACTTCATCTTGGCAAGAAGTTTGGTGAATATATATGCAATCTACTCATGTGTAGGAAGGTACTGCACGTGTATTGATTTCCTCTACACCATGTCTCTGATATAATGATATTTTATCTCAATGTGTTTCAATCTATCGTGAAACACAGGATTCTTAGAGAGCTTCACACAGCTCTAGTTATCACAATGAATAATGGTAGGATCCATCTCATGATCAAATAAATATGTCAGGAGTTTTCAAAGAGACATTGCTTCACAGACTGCCACACTTAATGCTATATACTCTTCTTTTACGGTACTCAAGGCCACAGAGCTTTGTTTCCTATTGCACCAGGAAAAAATGGCAGACCCCAAGGTAAAACAACAATTGGATGTGCTCTTACAGTCCACTGCGCTCTCTTCCCAATCTACATCGGCATATCTCTGCAAACTCATGTCTACACTAGAGGCATATCTCATGTCATATCCAACTATGCCTCGTAGATATCTCAATACATGCTTCGTTGCTATCCAATGAGTCTGTCTCAGCTGACACATGAAATGACTAAGTGCATTCACTGCAGAGCATATATCAGGTCTGGTGTTAACCAAATACATCAATGATCCAATCATTTGTCGGTATAAATGTGGATCAATATTGCTTGAATCAGTAGAAGCATCATTCATTTTCTTCAAATCCATCACCGTTGGTGTAGGCATGGATTTGTAGTCTGTCATACTGAACTTTTTCAATATCTCCATTGTATATTTTCCTTAACTCAGGAAAATATTGTTGGTCCTCTGCCATACTTCTAGTCCCAATAAGTAGTGCATCATACTCAGGTCCTTCATATAGAATTCAGAAGGCAATGCTCGCTTGCATTCAACAATAATTATTTCTGAACCGGTGAGGAATAAGTCATCCACATATAGGACCAATATCAGGCACTCGTCACCAACAATGTCATAATATAGGTTTGGATCAGCAACACTTTTTTTGAAGCCCAAACTCATCAAGAATCCATCCATCTTCTCGTACCAAGCATGATGTACCTGCTTTATTCCATATGGGGCTTTCTTCAACCTACACACACGAGATTTCTCATTGTGTATCATGAATCCTTATGGTTTCTCGATGTAAACTTATTCCTCGATATCACCATTGAGAAGTATTGTATTTACATCCATCTGATGAATTTTTCAACCCATGGATGCAGCTAGTGAAATGATAGTACGGCTGGAGGTGTGTCGGGATACTGGAGCAAATGCCTCCTCATAATCAATTCCCTCCACCTGTGAGAATCCTCTGTCTACAAATCTCTCTTTGTATTTCTCGACACTTCCATTAGCTACATGCTTGATTTTATAGATCCACTTGGAAGCTACTATAGACTTCCCTTCTGGTCTCGAAACAATATCTCACACATCATTCTTCAAGATGGATTGATACTCTTCTGCCATGGAATCGTTCCATACTTGCTGACATGTTGCTTCTCCATGACAAGAAGGCTTAGTATCAATGATGTGGCTCATGGCTGAAAAATAGCTTGAAAATATCTTTGGTCTCTTTCTCTCTCAGAATGTGCCTTGAGGAGTTGCATGTCCCTCTACCTCCTGCAGAGTTTGTCGAGCCTAGATAGGTCTTTTATGGCCTACTGCAATGTCTCTGGGAACATCAACTGGAGCAACTGGATCAACTAGAACAATGGTTGTCTCCCTCTAAACTCAATCTGTCTCTGACCATGGATGTAGATTCGGTAAGCCTCTGAAGATTCACTTTATCCCACAAATGTACCCTTTCTTCCTGAGGGGTCTAGCTTGGATCCCTTTTATTTGGGTACATGAAGATATACTAGACACCCAAATATCTTGAAGTGTCCTACCTTAGGCTTCACTTTGGTGAAGGCTTCTTCGGGAGTCATGTTCTTCAAAATCTAGTGAGGACTTTTGTTCTGAACATATACTGTTGTCATGGATGCTTTTGCCCATAGATCATAGGTAGATGTTGATCATGTATCATTTCTTTGGTTTCTTCAATGAAGGTTCTGTTCTTCCTCCTCAAATAGTTTTGACTCCCTCTGAAGTCTGAAGGATAAACATATTCCTTTATTATTAACCTGTCTGGAACAAGAAAAGAAACGAAAAGAAACAAGACAAGAATATCTCCTAGAGAAGAATAATGAGTACATCTCTAGAATCAAAACAATTTAAGGATTTTTGTCACAGCTACAACACCTACTTGTAATGTATAAAACTTAGAAATGTAGGTTAGAGTCATGATAATTAAAAAAATCAAACCTGGATTCTTCACTTCCAGTGTGTTGTTCCTCTAAATGCACTGAGATCCCTCTGGATCCACGATTGCAACAAAGTTTCCTTCCTCCTACAAGTACCCTCATGAAAATGATATAAATAATATATACAAGTGCATACCTAAGAGTGTTTATATGAAGAGGAAGGATTCATATTTGATGTCTTCATCTCTCTGATGTGGCTCTGGATATGTCTTCCAGTCTTCTTCATGTATTTTGAAGTTGTTTGATTCCTCAATCCTGTCTTCCAACAAAGTTCTATTCTTCATGGTTTGCAGATTCTTCCACAAACCCTTAGAAACTAGGATAGGAAACCTAACGGTTGGGCTAGGCTAGAAATATTAGGTTTCATTGGACTTATGACTACCAAAAATAATCCTTAAGAGAGTCACAAGAATACTAGTGAGTTGTAGAAACCCTAAAACTGAAATTTCTGTAGAAAATTGTGGAACCCTAGAAACCCTAGGGCCAAAAATCCATAATTCTCGGAATTGCAATCTAAGAGTTGTTGGAGGTGAACTAAGGGAGGTCTTACACTCCAATGCAATTTTTATCCCGATGTTTCAATATTAAGTGTTGGAACACCCAAAAAAGAGAGGGTCGTACAGATTTTTGGAAACCTTAGGAGGGTCATACGATTCTGTAGAAGAGAGAGGACGGCTGCTAGAAGCTTGTGCAATGGATTATTTAAGACCTATGCTCTGAAACCATGTTGAATTTTCAGTATGCTTGGCTCAATCATGAGGTTTATTTCCTTTCATTCATGTACTTGAACCATAAACAAATGCAGCTACACCATTCACAATTGTTGCAATAACCAAGATCACAGGAAGAAATACCATGCACAAGAACAAAAGAAATATCATGGGAAAACCCTTCTCAACAAGGGAGAAAAAACCAAAAATCCTTTGCTATATTCTCAAGAGAAGATCCTCCAACCATGAAACCCTAATGCACACAAGAGGGTGCTCTACTACCTTGAAACTTGTGCCCAAGAGAGGTGTGCACTTCAACCCTAGAAAATGTACTTGCTGAAATTTCCAAATGACAAGCGACTTGTGTGTTTCCTCAATGGGGAAATCACCTTTATTTATACTAGATTGGAAAGACCAAAAGTGGTGTCTATTGGCACAATAGGGCCGACCTCAATAACTCAGAAAATAATTAATTATTACAATAAAAATTATTTATCTTTCACATATGGTGGAGTCGACCTGTACCCTTTACATCACAATTAGGGTGACAGGTAAATTTTACTCTCATACAATATAGCAAGGGATCTCACACATCCACTAGTGCTCAGCCACTAGGGGCACATCCACCTATGCTCAGCCACAAGGAAACCCTACTCAACAGATCTATATCTCACTGAGTCCACAGGAGAATCATCTGGAGTACCATCTCAAGCCTGACTCAACTGAGTCCACAAGGCAGGAGACCACACATCATAACAACTCAATCCAGTTTGACGCACACCCATCACATGGGAACCTTCACCCTACACAGGGGTACACATCATCTCATATCAATCCAGATAGGAATGAAACACCCATCCCATGGGAATCCTCACCCCACACAGGGGAACACATTGTCTCATCTCAGTCCAGAGAGGAACGACACACCAATTGCATGGGCACACCCAACACATGGGCTCTCTCACAGGTCAAATCAACTCAGTCTCAGAGGAGAATGTTTCCTAGAGGATGTCTCACGAAGATGTAATCATCAACAATTGTCTGTAGGAGTTATTCCATGGGTGGAACTGAATAGTTATCCTTTTCTGATGCTCTGTTAAGGTTTCTGAAATCCACACACAGATGGATCTCCCGAGACTTCTTTATGATAGGCACCATATTGGCTACCCAGGCATAGTGTCTTATCTGAAAGATAATCTTGGTATCTAATAATTTCTTCAGCTCTTGATACATTAGAGGTTCCAGACATGGGTGGTACCTCCTAATATTTTGTTGGAAGAGTTTTACTCCAGACTTTAATGGGATTGTTTGTTGGATAATGCGAGTATCATAAGTTTTCAATTCTTGGTACGACCAAGCAAAGACATCTTGATATTCTTTAAGCAATTTGAGATAATATTTCATTTCTTCTTTGGACATTGTCTTACCCAAATTGACATTCTTGGGATTCTCAGGGGTTCCTAGGTTTATAGTTTCGAATATAGGAGATGAGATCCCTGTTTTGGCATTCTTTGGCCCTCTAAATCTTTCCCTTAGGTCGAAAAGGTTCTCCTTATTGGCCATTCCTTTTAGTATTGTGTGAAACTTTGGTTTTTCATTAGAGTGATCTATTCCCTTCTTTTGTTCATGGATATTTGATTATGTGAGCATTTCTTGGAATATTTCATCATCAATGGCCAAATCCTTAAAATTATCTTGATTAGTCAAGAAATATACAATTTTTTCATCCCCTTAAAAGACTTTCCATTTAGAAATGTTGTTAGGTACCGACGGTTTTTATAGAAGTTCTACTGCAAACCTTGAGGCTTCATAGTCTTCTAAAGGAGATAATCTTGAGGCCACTGTGGCTAGAGAATCATCAAGGGTATTTTGCATCCTGGAAACAATAGTAATGTTGAAGGCCTCAAAATTGTATATTATTTTGTGCACCTCTTGCTGGTAATTTCTTAAATGATGTGAATTGCAATGGATAGTATTCTTCACTTGCCTAATGATAATTTTGAAGTCTCCAAAAACTTTCAATTCCTTGATGTTTAATTCGAGAGCTTTCTTTAATCCCTGGACTAGAGCTTCATATTCAACAGTGTTATTAGTGCATTTGAATTCTAATATGCAGGATAAGAAATTTTGTTTCCCTTTTGGGTCAATGAGGATGCATCCTTCTCCCGACCGCTCTTGCGATTTAGAGCCATCAAAGTACAACGTCCAAATTTATGGGGTGGAATTTATAACGTCTTGATGTATAGCTATTTTTTCACTTTCAACCTACTTGTTTTCTACTCCTGTCAGACAATCCTGATAGAGGATGCTTTCTCCTGCAGCCGATAGTAAGTCTATTTGGAATATCATTTTGGATTTTTATGCAAATGGTATGTTGGACATGTGAGGGGCGAAATTACTGAAATCAAAATCACAAGAGTAGTTTCCTAACACAGGTAAATATGTTGACGAGGGTTTATTTGGGCTCTCTAAATCAGTGACGGCATGTTTGAGGTATATTTCTTTGTTAATCCTAATCATGTTTGGATGTCCTTTCAATAGAAACCAGAGGTGAGCCTAGTCAATACTAAAATATCCATTTGATTTCTCAGACCAGTCTCGACTAAGTAACATTCCATCGGCCTCCAGGATTTCTACCATGATTATGTCAATTACTTGAACAAATTTGAGATGTGTAGTGATTATGATCATGACATCTTTCATTTCCCCTATGACCTTTACCTGAGTCCTATCTAGTTGTGTGATGTTTTTATCAATTTTGACCGGGGTTGCATTCAGTTTCTTGTAGATTTTTAATGGCATGACATTTGAAGATGCCCTAGAATTGACCAGGAAATTATGTATATTTCTATTAAAAAACCTCAAATGTCAAGAGGAAAGGGGGGACAAAAGGCCTTCCTTTTTTATCTAAAGAACAAGCGTCCACACTTGGTTTATTTGTTAAGTCTATGGGAGATAGGGCATCGCCTTGCTTAATGTTGGTCATAGACGTGTCTGTTAATTTCAAGGCCTGTAAAAAAAATCCTTTTGTTGAGGAATCATGTGCATGTCCATGAAAGACACATTAGCTTTCATCTTCTTCAAGTCTTCTACTACATTGTATTCTAGCTTAGGTGTTTCCTGTGTGTGTATGTTTGTGGGATTGTTTTGGGAAGAAAATAAGAGTTTGGGGTGATCGCCACTTGATTTCCTCAAGATGATTGAGTGGTGGTGGGATTACTTAGGACAGGTTGACGTTTTCTTCGCATTTGTACAGCCAAAATTTCAGTTAGGGGTCGTTGCACCTCCGCGACATCATTGAAAGGTATCGGGTGATCGGAATCCCATATCAATATGGCAGTCTCTTTAGGTGGTTCTTGACTTTCTTGATTGATAACACCTATTGTCCAGCCACTAGATTGTTCGGTTAGAGAGCATTCATATAGGAATCGATTAGCCATTAGATTCATAGCATGTAACCATTGGGGGGAATCCATTTCTGAATGGTTTTCTTGATGGTACGTGCAGAAGGAGTTAGATGCTACGTTCCCTAAGTCAATGTTCAGGTTGGATGGGGAAGGTTCTATAGCCTTGAAAGGTGGGTTCCTTTTAAAAAATGTTTTATAAGGCCTTTTCCTTTGGTTTCCTTCCCCGACACTCCTTTTCATATCTACGATCTCATTGGAGAGTTTTTTGATCATCTGTTGCAGGTTTTCTAGATCCCACCCTCTTTCTCAGGACTTTGTTCTATTTGTTTTCCTAGGGGTCTTGTTAAAAAAAATTCTCTCTTAGGTGGAGGTTGGGTTTTGTTTTTTATTAGTGAGATCTAACCTTCTTTTCATCCTTTCATTTGGAATTCAATCGTTTTAGCTTCTTCGAAATTTTTAGCTAGAGTATGTTTGGCAGCAATTTTTACGAACATGGAAATAGAAGCCAGGAGAGCATTAGCGTATACTTCAATTTGAAACTTCTGGGTAGGTTTAGCCTTGGGTTGGAATTTGTTCAAAATGGTGGTGAACCTTTGGTTGAAATCTTTAACTATTTCTTTTGGACTCATAGTGGCGGCGGAAATTTCAGCCATTAAAGCTCATGCAGTGGTTTCTTCAGCAAATTTATCCAAGAAATCCTTTTGAAACTTTGTCTAGCCAGTTATGGAACCAACTGGAAGGTTGAAATGCAAGTTGAGGCTGAATTTTCAAAGGTATAAGGAAAATTTATGCACACTACATCTTCGTGTTGCGCATTCATCAACCTTATAGCTAATATGAACTTCTTAATATGGTCCTCAGGAAGTCCAAAGGTTTCGGGGTCAAATTTAGGAAGTAACTTTTATGGATGCCTGGGTAGGTTATGCACCCATCCTGGGATTTCCAAAGCATCTCGGACCAACCATGGTTGATTGTCTCTAGGGTGATCTCCCCTTTCTCCATTTTTATCATTATTATCTTCCATGTCTTCTGATTCAGAACCTGGGCGATTTGAGTTAGAACCTTCCTCTTCATATTCAAAATTGTCAGGTTCAGAGTAATTACCAGCTAGTGTTTCAGGTATCATATTGAGGGGTTGTTCGATCTCTGTGAGGGAAAAATCTATCAGGTCTTCTACCATGTAAACAAATACCTAGTCGGGGGTGTCAACAACTCGTCTACTTATTTGTTTTCTTCGAGGAAGTAAATGAGCTAAAGGTAATGCTCCAATCTGTCGAGCATAAGATCCGGTGATTCTCCTGAACTTATTTAACTCTTTGTGGGGAAGAACGTAAGTTATTTTAGGGTACAAGTGTTCTTCCTCTTTGTTTTGGGGTTAGTTACTCATATCGAGAGTACTCTATGTATGTTGGTTTTCTTGAGAGTGACTAGCCGTGCATGTGTGTTGTTTTGAATCTATAGGATTTGCAGAATATATTGTTAGCCATGCATTCGTTCAGGCCCTCCTTCTAGCATAAATTTTGTTGAGGGGTCCAAGATCCCTTTAACTCAACAATAGGAACCAAACTCGCTTAAGAGGCCCAATTATAATCATAAGTGTTTGATGAGTGGTAAGTTTATCCAGATTTATGATCTAGTTGTGATTATCGATGGGATTTAATCGTGATCGATAGATATGTCTTTTTTGTGAAACCTTTCCTCAGGATATGTTGTTCTCTTTTTCATTATTTTCTAACATTTGTAACAAAAGAAAGATAGAGCTTAAACTAAATGGTAGAGGGATGTTAAATTATGTGTTGGGGAAGGATGGGTTTTAGGATAACCTTTATACCTTAGCATGTAGACGAAGAAGATCTAAACTACTTCAAACTAGAAAAATAGCATTTTGGCTAGTAAACATTCAACATCGTCTAAGATAACAGTTACAGAAAGAAAATATATACGTGACAAGAAGTTAGTGCAATAAAAGTAATTTTCAATGCCCTACTATCAATCACATGTTAAAACAATCGATTTCTATTCATCAACTAGAATAAAATAACTGTTGCAACATTATAAGATAAATTTAAATAACAAATACAACAAATCTTACTCAATACAGCAGCAAATATTGAATTCAAAGACAGATATAATCCCCTTCAGCCCAGTCACATTCACACCTCATATGAAAGAAGTGTCTTTGGTTATAAACAAAACTTCTTAATTAAAATAACTTGCACAGAAATAGTTCTCTTATAATATTCCAGAAAAAGTCTTTCTCTCCAAAACCATCGACCCTGTGTCCAAGGTCGATGCCCTTATTTATAAAAATAACTAAACTAAAAATAGCTACTAAAGTTGTGTTAAGTCAAGAAAATGACACGTGGCAGACTTTATCTATCTATTCTCTTTTGCTTCTCTTGAGATCATCTGGTCGTTTTACTGAAGTGGATTGTTTCTTTCATATTATGGCCATCTACAGAAGAGATCTTCGGATGTATTTTCATATAGGAACCTATGTTGGTACATCGGAGCGGAGAGGACCTCCTTCATCTCGATTGCTCGTTATTTGTACTTGATTCGTTTAACACTCAAGCATTGTAAGACTGCGAGAGATTTAATCGAAGGCTCCATGAACCTCTTCACTTGACCCGGGATCATGCTTGAAAACTACAAAATCTTTGTTTCACATCCTTGATCTTTCTCTTCATGCCGCTTAACTATATCGCGTAAGTCGGTGAAATATTTCAGTGGACCAAACTCTGGAAATTTGATATTACTCATTTCCTGATTGATGTTCTCCCAAATTTTCTCACACTCTTCCCATCCCTCTTTCATTTTCCGTTGGGTCTCTTGGACCATGCTTACCCAGTGTTCAGTTGCCTTCCTTATTCGGGCGATGTTTTTGTCCATCAACACTCAGATGCCATGCTCTTTTGTATCTTGTCCCTTATGTACTTTGTTGATGTAGTCTATTAGTTCCAAGGCTTGATGTTCCTTTTCATACCATCATTGCATGTCTTTACAGGTTTCCAACCCCATGAGGGTATCTTCTTGGAAATCCACTATGTGAGCAGTGAAGAGGTCTCTCTTCCTTTTGAATTATGTATACATCTCTCGAAACTCACACTTCAAGAGTACCACTGCCTGTGTTGAATTTTGGTAATACTCCACTTGATGTCGCAGATGATCCAGTTCTTTCTTCATGGTGGCTACCTCCCTTTCATCCCTTTTTTCCCTGTCTAAAGTGGCATCGGTTGTGGCCATCCTTGCTCCGATTAGCTTAGTCATATTAGCATTTTATGTGTCAAACATCGTCTCCTCAGTGGTTATGAGAAGTTTTCTATTGAGTGTGAGCTTCTATTTCTTGACTATTTTTCTCATCAAATATTTTATTTTCCTGTCATAAGTTATTGCCTATATATCGACGACTTCTTCTATTGGTTTGGGAATATATTGATCTCCCCAGGACAGAGTATTGCCTAGGCTTTCCGCCATGTAGAGGTGTTCCATTGGAGGTTCTCTTAGTTCCTCAGGAGGAGAAATTCCTATATTTTATGGTGACTTGGCCTCCTGTTGGTCGTCGTCGGTTGATGGAGTCTTGGTCGTAGATGGGGAAGTAGGCGAATGATCAACATTAGCTGGGAGTTCAATTGTTGAGATGTCTATTTTTGTTTCCCCCATTCCTTCTTCTTGTTCACTAGAATCTGAGTCATTCTTGGAGTTATCATTATGAGGATGTGTTCCCAATTGATCGATAAATATAGTGTCAAGAGTGCTCCTAGCTACCAACTCACCTTCTTGAGAATTTGAAGTCACATCATCAGAAAATGGAGCAGATGTTTCCCCTGGTTCTTTCTCCTGTGTGATTAGCATCATGGTTATGTGTGAGGCCTCTAACTCTTCCTCATCATCATATATCATGATTAAATCTACGAGGGAATTAGTCATACCCATCCCACTTAATGTTCTCACTGACCTTAGCTGGATTTTAGTAGTCACCAGTGATCCTATTTGTGGTGACATAGGGCTGGAGTTTCCTTGATCAGCAGTCTCCTCTAGTGGAATTGTTTGTGAGCCATTTATCTCTTCCTCGTGATTACTTGTATCGATCAGGGTAATCCTTAAGGGTCCCATCAAAGGGTTAAGTGGGGGATCTTCCCCTAATATTTGCATAGCTCTTTCAGCTTCTTCTAGTAACAGTATCACCCTCCTCCGTGCCTTTGTTTCTTATACTACTCTATTTTATTTTCTTACCCTTGAGGCTTCTTGAGTTTTATGCTCTATTGTCTCCACTTCCTCATCTATAGTCATTTCTTTGAATTTGGTCATGTTAGGGTTATCCATTCTAGGAAGCACTTCCTCCCAATCCTGTGCGCCCTCGGTGAATATCTCATCTTTGAATCTATCATGAGCATATGGACAGCATGAAGACACCTACGATGCGTGTTGGAGTACCATGCCTTTTGAATCATGCTTACTCAAGATGACTCAATCCCTCTTGTTTCTCCTGTGCAATATCTTTTACCATGTAAAACCCAATACGAAAACCATAAGGTATGAAAGCCCTCATCTTATCCTTTACCAAAGAGGCATTATAGCCTTGTAGATTGGTCTGGTAAAACTTTCTCCCAAAATGAGATGGTCTGGGACATGAACGGGGAGTAGGTGTGGTGCGCCAGTAGCTCTGAACATTCTGATATAAGTGCTTGTTTCTTCAAAATACTAGTGGCCCACTTTGGAAGTCATATTTTTGGCTACCGCTGAAAGCCTTGGGAATTATTTTCTAAATATGATGAATTGCACTCGGGCTATGAACTCATCACATATCAAGGCGTAAAAAAATTTGTACCTATTTTCCCACAGAATGTTGAAATAAACATACATGGGTAACTCGTCAACATGCCAGCTTAAATTCATACCTACGAAAACATTTATTGTGTAGATTAAGTCCAACATGTAGGATGTCATGTGGAAAAATAGTGTTTCTCCATCCTTTGGTGTCTGGGCCTGTAGGATGTTAGTGGTCAGTTGTTTGGAAATGATGGCTCCCCAATTGAAACTACTCTCGAATATTTCCACGGTATATGCCAAGGGCATCCACACTTTTGAAAACTTAGAGCAATCATTTTCCCCATACAATCGAAAAATTAAAGCCATTAAATACATATCAATGGCAATCAATCGGTGATTATCGTTGTTAGGTGGGGCATTTTTCCTTTCGGACTTCGCTTATGTTGACGACACATTGAAAATCATTTTTAAGGACTTAATTTCACAGACCAGAACCATCTATGGATACATGGCTCTTTATAAAACAAATTTTGAGTTGTATACACTTAATCCAATGCCACGTTTACTTAGAGAAAAGGGTCAATCTATTCAACAAAATTCAAACCAAACCGAATGTAATTGATGATAGAAAATAACAACATCAAAAACCATTGATCCCTACACAACTGACTCTTATTCAAAAATGACAAAGTGGTACCCAAAGGAAAAAATTCACAAGGACTTTTAGGGTGTGTTGAGTGCTCAACATGACATACTGGGGGATTATATTACGTAATTTGCAATAGATTGTACTCGATCATATAGTGTTGCAGAGATGGATTTATTTAAGGTTCTGCATAGAAGGTTTATGAAATCATTGGGTACCTAGACAAATATGTTAATGTGTGACAAATGTGTGATGACAATGGAATATGATTTCTAATGGACTGCATACACATAGGGGAACTGGGGGATGACCTGAGGAAGGTATGAAGGTAGGAAGGAAGGAATAAAGAGATTAAAAAGGAAGGGAGGGACTGAGGATGCAGATAAATGAAGAAGGTATACCAGAAGAAGAAGCTGAGTTTGTAGTATTGCGCAATGGAGGAAGGTACAAGAGGTTGAAAAATAGGGTTGATAAAGGAGATTCGTGCAACGAGTATGAGTGGAGAGGACCTTACGTAGTAGTATAGATCGTAGAGATACTGCATACAGAAGGAGAGGAGGATGATTCTCAGTATATTCCCATAATAGAAGAACCAGTAAGTCCTACTCAGAATGAATCCTGTGTCGAATCCATGACCTCTTGTGAATCACCGAGATATCAGGCAACAGTTGAGGATTTGTCAAAATCACTTATAGTTAACAGAGGAAGTCATAATAGTAGTAGCCAGAGTAGTGGGAGTAGTGTGTCGATTCAGAGTCAACCAGCATCACCAAGGGGAGGTACTACACAAAACAACATGGTAGGGTTAGAAAACACATTGAGGCTGCATGAGTCCCAGGGAGTTGGGTCGGAGGACCCAAAACAACATCTATTTGTATGTGAGACAATTTGGGTTGCAAAGAATGTCCAAGATGAGGCTACCAAGATTGTGCAGTTGGAAACAAAATTTAGAGGGTGCGCATTCGTCTAGTATATGAAACTACAGAGTACTACACCTACAAGACAAATGAGGAATTTAGCATAAATTATAAAAGCACTGTTAAAAGAGTTCAAGAAGCCAAAATCTGAGTCGCATTACATTACATAGTTGAAGGAAATCAAACAGGTGCAGACTGAATCAGTTTGGGACTATGATCAGAGATTTAAAGATGTGATGGGTAGGTTGACATTCCAAATTCCTGATCAGCGGCACTAGGAATGGTTTATTGTGGGATTATTGCCACACATTCATTCCTCGTTGGTGCAACAGAAGTTTATGTCACAACTTTAAGCCTTGGAGATTGCAATGAAGCTGGAAGCATCTCATGTAGGATACGGTGGGGGGATGGTGCAAGTCCAATCATAGTTAGTTTCCATGACCATTAAATTAACAAATCTTACAAAAGGGGAGGAGAAGCATGAAAAAGTCTATTGTACCAAGTATAGGACTGAACGACACCATAAGGACAAATGCCCCATTTGTGAAGTATTTGGCGACTCGAGCACCAAATCCATTTACTAGGAGGAGGGCATTGTGAAACATTTAAAAAATGGGGCCATCATCCACTATATTGTCCGTTGCTGCAAAATTACCAAAGTATGCAAAGGAATTTATTTTGTAACTTTTGCAATTCAATCGAGCACGAAGAGAAGGAATTTCGCACATTCGATTTGATGAGAAAGCGTACTTCAGATATGTATAGGATTCCAGAGGATAACGTTGCGACAGAAGGAGGAGGTACATAGTATCATAATCAGATAGTCTTTAATCCAGGAATCCGAGGAGGATTTGGTAGAGGTCAAGGCAGAGGGAATCTTGGTAGAGGATGTAGAGGACCAATAATATGCTACAAGTGTAATAAACTGGAGAACTTAGATCGCGACTACCTGAATCCTTATACAACATGCACATATTGTAGAGCACTGGATCATGTGACAAAATATTGTCCTCAACTACTTATGAAGTGGCAGGAAAGAGGGAATCATAACTGTTATCGCCTATTATGTTCTTCAAAGCCTCACATCTCATCTCTTATTTTCTCATTTTTAAATTTTTTCTTGTATAAGCCATAAATTCTCATCATTAGGTTGTTAAGTGTTCAAAATCTTATTAAGGGGGTCAAAATAGTATTATGTTGAGATAAATGAGGAATACTTAGTCTTGTAAAAAGGGAAAGGAAGAATTTTGCACATGTTTGTAGGATTATTCTAGGACATCATTTAAAGTTTTAAATCCTTTCATCATAAGTCATATGTTATGTCATAAATTTTGTCTCATCATTACCAAGTTACATAACTACTTTCAAGTCATTTTCATTCCAAATATGCCAAAGGACAAGTTTATGCAGGGCGCTACAGGAACTTCCACTTGTCCATGTTTCATCATCATGCATATGGTTGGAGGGAATTTAAGTACGTGGATCATCCTACCTAGTAGGGTTAAAGTCTCAAGGAAGTTGTCAAGTACCTAACCATATCACAATATGCAAAGGTGGCGGTACTTTCAGTTGTTTGTACCTATTACCCAGGACGTCATGCAGAGGGGTTTTTTCAAAAGATAGTTTTCTTAATCTGGTGTTTTATCTGTTAAAATTGTAGCTGGTAAATTTAGATTTCCTCCTTATAGCCAACAAATCCCATCTATATATCTACATAGAAGACATATTTCACTCCTACATCGAGGAATCTATTCTTCTAGTCATGACAGCAGGATGGGTAAAAGTGGACACATGAACAAGAAAGAGCCATAAGGACCCGAGATCATGGAGGCATACGAGGACAACAGACATATCTTTGATCAACTTGGATAGTATATGTTTTGCACCAAATTAGATGGCCATGATTATGGTGTAGCTCATGCATTTTCTGAAGGATTTGATGGACAGAGGGTTCATATTGCTAATTTGATTATGTAGGTCACAAAGGATTCAATAGCATCGGCATGTAATCTCCTTGTTGATGGTTAAAAGTGGTTCAAGAAAAAATTAAATACAGGAGGGGATGTCAATCAATTCTTGAAACTAGAGCAGAGAGATCCCAATTGGGCCAAGAGTATTCCTAAGGACTGGATAGTTGATGAGTGGATGGAGTCTATGTTGATGCTCAAACGTTTTATCACATGTGAAGGACGTTATTCCACTATTTTCCTTTTTCAATTACGATTCCTCCTTCATTTGTCAGGAATCAAAAGGATGAACATGCCATATTACTTCTTTAGAGATTTGAATAAAATGTCCATGAAATTTCAAGCAAATCTCGGAACCCCACCACATGGCATCTATTATCAAGGTTTAATCAAATTATTGGTTAAAGAAGAGCTGGAGAAACGAAAAAGGACATGGGATCAATTCTTGATCCATTCAGGGCTTAAAATATAAGTTCATTCTCCTACCCAGAAATCAACTGATAAATTTGTTGAAGCAACGTCAGGAGCATCTTCAAGCATAATTCTATCTATTGATTTGAGGAAGAATAAAAGGAATATCACTTTGAAGACTTCAGATGAACGATTTGAGGAAACCCCAACCAGTTTGCAACCAGGTGAAGGATCTTCTCATGCATTGGGTGGAGGTAGGCATCATTTCCCTCATGCATAGAAAATTTATATCAAAAAGAGTAAAAGGTTAGCAAAACCTGTGATCTCAAATGAAATTCAGGAACCTGGAATAATAGAGACACCTGCAAACCCTACATAAGTTGAATTACCCATTCCAAAGATAGTTCCTCATAGTTCTAGTTATTCCTATGATGATGTGGATAGATATAAAATTTTGGTAAGAAAAAGGATTGCTAGGACATGAAACAAATTCAAATTAAAATCCAAAGCCAT
>JASDQU011248073.1:0-12147 GCA_032191745.1 Picea mariana | reverse complement strand
ACACTTCGTCAGAATTGATTGATGTCACGTTGTATAGACAAATCATTGGATCATTGATGTACCTGATGAACACCAGACCAGATATTTGTTTTTCCGTGAACACCTTGAGTCAGTTTCTGGTAGAACCCAGACATGTTCACCTAGTTGCTGCAAAACATGTGATGAGGTACCTTAAGGGTACATTAGATTGTGATCTCAGCTATGATGGAGATCATGATTTCACACTCAGTGGGTACACTAATTCAGATTGCACTGGAAGTGTCTCTGACAGGAAGAGCACTTCAGGATATTGTTTCAATTTGGGATCATCCATGATCTCATGGCAGAGTAGGAAGAAATCCAGCATTGCTCTCAGTACAACGGAAACAGAATACATTGATGCATGTTCTTCCAGCTGCGAAGCTATATGGCTTCGAAAGTTGTTGACCGGTCTATTCGACATAGAGATGGAAGCAACCACGATCCTATGTGACAACCAGAGCTGCATAAATATGACATAGAATCCTGTATTTCATGACAAGTCGAAGCACATAGAGATTCGATATCATTACATCTGTGAAATGGTGTAGAGAGGAGCCATAAATCTCCAATATGTTAGCACAGATGAATAGGTTGTCGATCTGTTGACCAAGCCTCTATCTCGTATAAAGTTTGAGCACTTTCAAGATAATCTTGGTATAGTCCGAAAGGACCTCCCTCAAAAGGGGGAGTAGTGTTGAGATATGCTAGGCTGGTATTGTGCTTCCAGCTTAATTGTTGTGACGTAAAGCCAGTCTAGTTATGTGCTTACAGCTTAATTGTTGTGTTGATATATGCCTAGTACCGTGCTTCCAGCTTAATTGTTGTGACGTAAAGCTAGTCTAGTTATGTGCTTCTAGCTTAATTATTGTGTTGATATATTCCTAATACTGTTCTTCCAGCTTAATTGTTGTGACATAAAGCCAATCTAGTTCTGTGCTTCCAGCCTAATTGTTGTGTTGAGATATGCCTAGTGCTGTGCTTCCAGCTTAATTGTTGTGACGTAAATCCAGTCTAGTTTTGTGCTTCCAGCTTAATTGTTGCATTGAGATATGCCTAGTATTGTGCTTCCAGCTTAATTGTTGTGACGTAAAGCTAGTCTAGTATTGTACTTCCCGCTTAATTGTTGTGATGTAAATCCATCCTAGTACTTTGCTTCCAGCTTAATTGTTGTGACGTAAATCCAGACTAGTATTGTGATTCCAATTTAATTGTTGTGTAGTGTGCCAGCCTCGTATTGTGATGATGAGTCATCCTCGTGCTGTGATGATGTGGCCAGCCTTATGTTGTGATGATGATGTATTAGTTTTATACTAATCCATATTGATGTAGATGATGATTTCATTCCATTGAGAATGACGATGTTGTCGATGAGAAAAACTTCTGATGATTTATAGATATGCCAATCAGTGTTCCAAGATGATATTGATGATGTTTTCCTCTCACCCACCTGATGCTATTGATGATGTTTTTCTCTCTCTCGCCTGATGTTGTTATAGAATACCCTTCTTGTTAAGGGGGAGTGTTGAAATAATGTAACTGCAAAGTGTATTCTAATTATTATTGTTGTATTATTCATTAGATCAATCCCCTATTGCGGATTGATCATGTCGGCTATTGTAATAAACAAAATCCCCTTTTACGGATTGGTCAAAACATAATTGTAATAGGCAGAATAAGAATTCGTCCCCATAATATATTAAAGAGGCCCCAAAATATATTAAAGGTGGTTATAAACACCCAGATTGAGAAGTTGGCCCTGCCAGTGAAAAGACACCTCCACACGTGCTAGAGTTGTATAAATAAGGAGGCTAGCGCCTCACTTAGACACACACTCACTTGTTCATTGAGAAGCAAGTTTTAGAGCTGTAGTTGGAGAAGAGAGAGAGAGAGGCGCATTCTTGGGAGAGGACTTTCTGTATTTGTTTGAGTTATCTTTTAGCATTGTATTGGCTATCTATAATAAGGAATTTTTGTTGGGTTTTCTCCCCTATGAGGGTTTCCTGGGATAAATGATTTGTCTCTTGTGATTGTGTATTTCTCAGTGATCTTATCTTATTCTATTGTTATCTAGTGAAATGAAAAGAACTCTAATAATAGCTTAAACCTTAACAGATCCTCCACCTGAACCATGGGAATCCTCTGCGTCAAACAAGACCGGTTGCCCTGCACATTTTGAAACACTCTATCAGCATCCCCTCCAGTTGTCTCACCCCCCCAGTGCCTCTGCCGGTGTCTTGGAAGTGTGTTCGGTCATCATGGACCCACGTCTCTGTCACACACATGTTTAGTTAGTACTTGACATCATCCAAAAATATTTTTGTTTTCTTATGTAAAAATACAAAAAAATGAAATATTCAAAAACCTTTGACATACCTCTGTCTCTGTAGGTGGAACTTGGTGGTAATGGCATGTCCAAGTCTCCTATGAAGTCAATCCCTGCATATGGGTAGTCCTCTAGAGCCATCAACTATCGACTCCACCAGAAGAAAAACTCATCATTGTAGGGTGTTGGCACCCTACTACCCCCTTTCCACCTCATCACCTTGGTCCACCATGCCATGGCTTGATTGTGAGGTCCATGCGAAACAATATCAGCTCTAGGGCCCAAGCCTGGAACCCGCTTGAAGAAAACACTACAAAGGATAGACACGAACCCGAAGTTCCTCTTTCTACCCAGTTTTCATTTTTTCAGTTATCTCTTCATGTTGTCTAGCAGTGAGGTGCACCAGTCGTAAACCATCGGTTGCAAGCACTCCACTGAATAGAATATAAGTTGCCTCAATGCCTAGTGCAAAGAGGGAGACCTTGTGATCTGTGTCAACACTAGGACAAAAATCTTGAGACTCAGATTGTTGATTGTTGTGATTGGGAGTTGGCTCCCTACCTTCTCGGTCCCTACAATGCAATGAGTGGCTATGTAATCCTCTATGTTCATTCCACTCCCAACTCCCTGGGCTTTGAGGTTGACCACCTCACCCCAGCACGAAAATCTCGTCAAGAAGTAGATTTCCTCAACTTCAATCTTCAATGGTTGTCCATCAAGGTTGAAGGTCTCAGTATCCAGATCCCAGTAGTTCACAAGTAGATGAAGAAGTCTCACTTGAGCCCTCATACCTTTGAGAGCCTACATATTTTTAAGGCCATCTAGGCCCCTAGATCTCTCTCCACTGCAACATCCACCTCTTCATGCTCTCTTTCTCTCCACTCTAGCACCATCCTGCAAGATTCAAACTATTTTTTGAGTTAGAAACATTTAAAAAACCTTATCCACGGACATGTACATGAGATACAGTGTACACAGTCATGTATAGGGTTTCTTATATGATGATTGTTTTGCAAACAGTCGTGTATAGGTTATACGCGACCCGATGATCTATAGCCCACATACACCTTAGTTTATAAGTTTCATGCCAAAAAACTTTAAAAAAGAGGCCTAATTACAAATTTTAATCCACTAGAAAGAAAGAGGGCAGTAAGATGAATTACCTGGTCCAGACGGTTGTTAATTTCGTCGCTCGTATATCCCGCAATCAACAGTTGAAATTCAAAGGCAATTTGGTCCAAAATACACTATTTGGGTAAAAAATACAAATGGTATAGTAAAATTGTTTTTTTTACTACTTATAGCAAATTTTTACCCACTTTACATAGTTTTGTACAAAATTTTGGCCTAATGAACTAATACGACAGTGGATGGAGTTGGTTTTGGTGGTTTTCTCTAAGGATTCTTGCGTTTTTTCAGTGCCATGTCGCCCATTCGTAACTTTGGACAAGTATTTTCATCACCCAACATATAGGATAGGTACCCAATCCATCATGCACACCTACATCATCCTATGACTCTAGCTCATATGCCTTAGGTATGAACCCATTTAATAGTGACACAGAACCTTCTATCTACAACTAGAAGTGTCGTTATTGAATGGTAGAGACTTACCAAGCATGGGTACCCTAGTTAGATCCCCTGCTTCATTCGGTGCCCATGCAGAGATTTTTTTCCGTAGGATCAGGAGTCCCTTATAGCTAATACATGACTTTATGTTTGAACCTCATTTCTTACTCATAATCATGTTGATCTATACCTAGAGGACTCCCAACGAGTCTGAATTAAGCTCTTTTCCGACTCTCTCAAAAAGAAAAAAGATTGTCGAGTGAACTTGTCTCTTTCACACTCTTAAATTGGATTTGAAAGGACGTCTATTTGGTGCAAGTTTAGCCATTTTTCAAACAAGGTAGAATAAGATTACGAAAAATGACATTTTTTGGCGTTAAGCTGTAATTGCATCTCATTCTCTTTCTTGCAGTATTGAGCCTATTGTCAGTTTCCGCTTTTTCATAATAAGACTATCACCTCAGCAATTTGCATCAGCAACCAAGAAAAGCCTTATTTATATCCTTTGCAGCTTGAAATCCCATACCCAAGAGGAAAAATTACCCCTAGTGTCCATCTCCCGCATGCACCTCTTTGCATTGAGCATAGGTATGTTCCACAGTTGGAACTAGTTGCTTACTTGTGACACTTGTTTCCTCGTCTGTATCATAGCATTCATTTGACTATGAAAAAACAAAAAAATACGGGCGGGAAAACAACATTTTCTTATATTGGAAGCAGTTGTGTCGCCTTTGAATAGAGCACAAAAAATTTTAGTCCACTTGTCATCAAAATTTTGGGTTTAGCATGACCTTAGGAAGCTGAGATCGTTACATAGAGTTTACTCCCCCGATTGGTTACTCTTCCAGTCCCTATGGAGATTTTTATTGATGCCTCCTACATCACAAGGTTTCATCATCGAGTCTATGATGTTAGAGTCATCCATATGTCTCATGCTCTTGTTCAAAGGATGTCTATCAACCTGTGTCGGCCATTCCTCAGAACTCTTGACTTTACATGTCGTCCATACCCTCAATGTGTCTCAGAATTACATGAAATTATAGTCCTATTGTGCACCCTGGTCCTACTTTCATCATTGGTAGGTAACCTTGAACCCAGTAATTGGCATTTCATCATTGGTCACTGACTGGGGGGTTTGCCTTGTGCTCAATGGAAAGAAATCTATTCACACATTGGGATTTTTGCAGTGTCTTGGATGCCATTAGCCTTATTGGTGGTTTCCTCACCTTCTTTAGCAGTTTTCCTTATTGGATGTTATTCAGAGGGTCTTTTTCATGTCCCGCTTGCATCTGGTACACGTGAAAGGCGCACGGGTCGTTGGTTCATGAACATGTTCTTCGTCTGATTTCCTCCAAATCATCAAGATCCTTCTTTGTAGCTCGTGTTGAATGATGAGAGATTCTTTAATTCTCTCCTTTCAGCAGGTCTCCTTCCATTGAATTCATCTCATCTATTCTGGAAATGAGACCTAGATTCATATGAGTACCTAGAGGCTTGCAGTCATTAATGGCAGGTTCTCCCACCGTTGACAGTTGGGAATACATCAATGTCTCCTGATCGATGGATTCTTCAAGTGTTTGACCCTGACACCTTTATTCACACTTGTAAGAATGTACTTGGTGCCCTGATTCCTACTTTCATTATCGATAGGTTGTCTCACGTTTGTTAGCGGTATACCTTAATAACCGATAATCAAACAAAGTCTCATTTTGTTCGACCTCAACTCCTTTATTCACATGATGTATAATTGCACCTTTGGTGGAATGTGTAGAAGACTTGAATACATCAATTCATAGTCACAACTTTCCTGAGTTATTGCTATCTCTCATTGGACCAGTACCTATGTGACTTCATTGATCATGGGGAATCAGATTGTACTCCATTGTATACAGATATCTTTAAATTGATTTTGAGACTGGTTTTACTGGGCCTTGTTCATGACTATGATAGCCTTTGGCATGTAGCCACCTTTGTATTTCCTACTCATGGCCATGAACAGTTGTTTGGTATATTTTCACATTGATCTGCAGTGTAATTCAAATTGGCATCCATGTGTGCAAAGTCAGTACAGATTGTAATAATCTCATGAGCAACTAGTTCGTCCAGCTAAGTATCCATTACTCCACTTCTGGGTATTATAATGTATTTTGGCCATCACAGATACTCCTATGACCTCACACATTAGGGGGCATCTGTTATAGCAAGATTTTTCTCACCCTATGCAAATTTTCTCAGAAGGCCTTTTTCCATTTCCCTATGCAGACTTGAAGTCCCTTTTTTCAAATCCCAGAGCTAAAAACAACATTTTTCCACATATATGTGCCCTAACTATTACACAACATGCGTATACACAGGTTGCACCACTACAACCTGCGTACATTGGGTTTTGTGCCAAAAATTAAAAAATAGTGTCGGGTTTCCATATCACATCATAGGATCCATGATCCTTGACCTTCCATATACTGGAAACGTTCCGACTTGACCCTTCAGTTCCATTTGAAGGATATAAAATGGCCATATCTGAGCTATGGAAAAGGAGAGAAGAATTCAACTTTGAGAGAAAAATTACTCTGGAGAAATTATTCACTTCATATTGAGTCTGCATCCCTTTGTCCTTTTAAGTCTGAACACATTGTTCAGCCCCCAAGCTCTTCCCTACTTGATTTAGAACCTCATTTTCTCTCTTATATGAGCTTGCCTTTAGTGGAGGATTGAAGTGGTGGAGGCTTAGCTGGAAGGGACTTAGTTTCTCAGTTTTGAATCGTGTCGGCACAGAAGTTTGTAATTCATTCACTTATGTTGATTACATTTTAATAGAAATACTATTTTCTCATCCAATTAATATCTTGCAAATATTCGAATTGTTATTCCATGGGAATATTTATTATGAATGTTGATGGATTATGGGAGGGCCTCAAGTGTTTCCCACCAGGCGACCTATGAGGATGTCAATAAGGAATTAAAAAGGGTTCAATTCTTAGGCAAAATATGTATTTGGGCCTTAATCCTCTAATGGCTTCCTCTCTATCCTATAGGGCAGATATTAACACAAAAACGATGGCGAAAGAAGTGTGTGGGAGGTATGACGAATATCGAGAAGCCTAAAAAAAAAATCATTGAAATTGTAGTAATTTGTGATAGTACAATTAATTTAACACTTGTTGTCGTAATATTTTGTTGAATTTTGACCCCATGTGTATCAGTGTGTTGTAAGGTATTATATATATTATAATGATAAGAACATAAATATAACAAAAAATACTAGCGGAACAACAAAATAATGAGAATAACAATACCAACAATAATACCTTTATTGAATGAAAGTAATATTCACTTGCATCTTTGAGGGGGAAACCTCCAACATATAAGAGCTCTATTAAAATAATTCTCAAGAAATTTTTTCACATACCTCCTACTCTTATTTATACTAATTTTGTCTTCTAAATAACATTCTAGAGGAAGATCTTTCTAAAAGCAGAGGCTTCTATTAGGTCTTCTTACATTAGACTTGTCCACATTATTAAATATGTCTTATTACCTAATGTCAACCTTTATTACATGGAAAATATATTATTCTTCCTACGTGAGGGGTTAGGGAGGTTAGGTCCCTAACACACCCTCCCCCTTGAAGAACAACCTTGTCCTTAAGGATTGAGATGGGGAAATTGTTGCAGAATGGAAGCCAGATCCTAGGTGACATCTTCTGGAGTTGTATCCTTCCACTGAATCAACACTTCCTTGATGATGTGTTGATGAAGATGATGCTCTCGTTGGGCCAAAATTATTTTTTGATACAACCAAATGGAACCTTCTTCATCCAAATCAAGGAGACTCTTTTGAGTCTGGCACTTAGTTCCAATCACTTTATTTAAGAATGAGGCATGAAAAACAAGATGTAGCTTACAATGACTGGAAAGAGGGAATTGGTAGGACACGGGCCCCACTCGCTTGAGAATGGTATACAAACCATAAAATTTGGGTGCACGATTATGACAATGTTCATCTTTGACTGAAGTCTGCTTATAAGGTTGCAGATGAAGAAACACTTGGTCCCCTTCAGTGAATTCATGTTCAAAATTATATTGATATACTTTTTGCCTCATGTGATTCTGAGCCATCACCAAATTTTCTTTGAGGGTACAGAGAATGGTTGCTCGGACTGTAAGGTTGTTGTCAACCTCTTGAATCTTGGAGACACTTGGCATATAGGAGAGAAATGATGGTGGATTTTTTCCATAGACTACTTCAAAAGGAGTCGTGCAAGTGGTAGTATGGTAAGATGTATTGTACCACCATTCAGCTAGGGATAGCCATTGAGCCCATTGATTTTGTTTGTCAGATTCAAAACACCGAAAATATGTTTATGAACACTTGTGGACAACTTGAGTTTGTCCACAATATAAGGGTGATAGTAAGTGTTGATATGCAATTGGGTTCCCTAGATCCTGAACAATTCTTTCCAAAAATTGTTGGTGAAATTTGGATCTTGATTAAAGATAATAGAATTAGGCATGCAATGTAGTTTGAATATATTATCCATAAATATTTGAGCCACCATAGATGTAATGAATGGGTGTTGAAGGGAATAGATATGAGCGTATTTCGAAAGATGATATACTGCCACTATAATGACTAACTTTTTGCCCAATTTAGGTAATCCAACAATGAAATCCATATAAATATCCCTCCAAATAGCAAATGGAATCGAGAGTGGTTGAAGTGTGCCTAGTGTTGAATGGTGTTGTCATTGATGTCAAAGTCAGTCATTAGCATGAAGAATCCTATGTGTTTACATGAAGGAGACTCCAAAGTGGCCCCCTTATGGTGTATCTTTATTCATGGCCTTCATGGGAAGATGCTTTGAAGAATCCCACAAGAATCCCCGAAGGTGCGATCAAGAAGCCTTGCATCCTCATAGTTGTTTGAAGAAAAAGAGTATGAAGAACATTGAAAATGCATGAAAAACCTCCATGGATTGATAACCCTCATCAATTCATTTTTTATGGTAGGTGGCATGCCATGTGGTTCCTCACAGTTGATGAGATATGTTCTCTTAAATATGATCATGTGAACTTTCCCCTAAAAGTGTTGGAAACAATAATTTATAGGTCATACCTAAAGTTAAGTGAAGGAAGCACTTGGAAGGGTATAAATACACATTAAGAAACTCTCATTTTGATCATCCAAGAAATTAAATAAAGTCATAGGTAAACATAAGAGGTTTGAGGCATGCTAGAGGAGTTGGGGTGTATTCTTGGGGCTAAACGTGCATGTATGACAAATGCATGAGGATTATCAAATCTGTTAAAGGTTATCTTTCCATTTTCGCTATAACTGTTGTTCTCAGAAGTTTTATACCATGAAATTTTCATGAGATGAAGAAAATATCTTTGAGTATTTGTGGTTAAAATTTTAGACATTGGCTCGCAATATTTTCAAAGTTACGATCTGTTGAAGTTAGGATTTTTGAATGCTCCTGAAATAGGTTTTAAACCGGCCATCTTGGCACTTTCGCTATAAATTTTGTTCTAGGAATTTTTAGACCATGAAATTTTGAAGAGGTGAAGGAGAGATATCTGAGTATCGTTGATTAAAATTTCATACATTGGTTTGCAATATTTTGAAGTTATTCTCTATTGAAGTCAGGGTTTCTTAATGTTCTTGAAATATGTTTTAAACAGATCATCTTATCACTTTGGCTATAACTTTTGTTCTAGGATGTTTCAGACCATGAAATTTTTAGGAGATGTCTACAAGATCACTGAGTACTTGTGGTTTAAATTTTAGACATTGTATTGCAATATTGTCGTATTTATGCTCTGTTGAAGTTAGGGTGGAAGGAAGGGGAAAGGAAATGGGGTTGGAGCCTCCTTCCAGTTGAAGCTGGAAAATCTAGGGAGTTGTTGTTATGAGGAAAATATCTTTATGGATAGGGGTGAACCACAACAGATGAAAATGACTGCAGAAATCAACTCTAATATCATATATGCTATATAAGAAAATATGCTAACAAGACAAGATAAAGATCCTACCTCATCCAGACATTCGAAGTCCATTGTTGAGCACTTGACTCAAAGAAATATACATGCAACTTGTCCTCAACAACCAAGAAACGCAAGCATATGGTGATAATATATAAAGGTAGCACATTCAATGTGAAGCTATGGAAAGGAAGACCAGCAAATGTGAAGCACTTCAGAGTATTTGGAAGCAAATGTTACATCAAAAGGGAAGATGGAAGAATGGGAAAGTTTGACTCTTGTGTGGACAAAGGAGTGCTTGTTGGTTACTCAAGTACAAGGAAAGCATACACGTAGAACCTCCTGTTATCACTCCAGGAAACTCTCCTAGGCTGTAAGTTAGAGATGCCTGGTAACTTAATCTTTTGGTAACTGTTTTATCAATAATAAGTGTGGGTTTGGATCAAGTCAGAGGACTGAATCATTTCTCACTCAAAACATGCATGAACACATTTAGAGGGACAAGGATTTCAACCATAAATGCTCAGAGAGTTTATAAATAAAGGGATGTATGGAGAAATAACTATTATATCAGCAGAATCACATATAAAGCATATATGAATGGCCAATTACAATAATCACAGGAATACTTGCAAAGTTAAACTTATGAATGCAATGATAAGATGACAGTTATCAGGCATAAACAAGCATAATAGCATGAATATAATATCCAAGTGCAAGTATAGAATAGGTAAGAAGATGAAATCTGAACAAGTTATGGCAAAAGAAACTTGTATTACTCAATATGAAAATGAGAAGTTTGAATACATAATATGAAAAAGTCTCCAAAGTCAAACCCTTAATTCATATTCTACCTTTAGCTTTATAACTTTACAATGCAGTTTTGAGATCCTGAAAACATGGATCAAATATGCTAAATATAGAAAGTCAAAATTTAGTTTGCAAAAGATGTGGAATGATCCCCAAAAATGAGGTCGATCCCAGATTTCATGGTCTTCATCTCTTGTTGAGTAATGGTGTAGTGCAGGATAGCCTTCCAAGGTTGAATGATGACTCTCCAAGAGATACAAAATTTGAATCTGTTGATGTGAGTAAACATCCTGATTTTCTGTCTTTGTCAAAGATACCAAAAACGTTTGAAACACCTCTTCTTTCCATAATCTATCAAAACTAACCATTTGATCTGACCTGATAATTCATCCACCATCCATTTGAAAAGGCTTCAAACCATTCAGACTCAAAAATTTCTGATCTGGGCAAAAATTCGCTCATTCTGGCAGTTACAGGCTTTTGGTGGTTAACTGTGTTAAAATTAAATCTCTTTAACCACCGAAAGATCTATTTTTGGTGGTTAATGAGCGCTTTTCAGGCTCGCCTAAACCACCGAAAGACAGAGTTTTTCAAAACTTCAAAAATAAAAAATTTCGATTACCTCTTTGATTTGTTGTCGGTTCAGGGCACTTTTGGTGATGTTTCTTTCAGGTAAAGTGCCAGCAACTTCAATTTCCTGTGTAGATAGTTCTGTTTCCTGTAGAATCCATTTGAAGTTCTCACAGTCAAAATGTTTGTGACTGGATGCATTCATACCCCTGCTTAAATCAACTTGTGAAATTTTGTTGTATTGACGAAAAATGAATTTACAGCAGCCTATCTAGAGTTCTCCCAATCATTAGTTCCAAGGCATTCCTTCACGAGAAACAAACATCTTGCATGATGTTTCATTTTCAGACTTTCTTCGGATTACTAGTTCATCCCCTCCAAAGCCAAGTTCAATATTGGCATTGAGATTTTCTTCTGTAGGCACTATTTGCATCCCACTTTCCTCCACGTAACTATTGCTATAGTCATAAAAGTCATCTAGATCGCTATCTTCTTCTTCATCACCATCTCCATAGTGTAATTTGCAGTGTTTTTTAGAAATCATATGCTTCCTAATGGCTTCTAGACTTAGAAATGGTTTTCGTTTCTCATTGCAATACAAACACATGAAATCGTTGGTCACCTTGAGGCCAAGGTAGCTTAGTAATCTACGGGGATCTTTCAAATATTTGGCATCAGGAATAAAAACTCCATGCATCTTGTGTATATGCTCTACACAACTTTCAATGGTCCCATCTGGCTTGAAATCACATATGAAGCAGCAGTTGGCATCCCACTCTAACTTCTCTGCTATGGACTCAAAATTGCCTCCAACATTTCCTAAACTTGATTAGAAGATCATCAAGCAAAATATCTCCTCTTAATCCACCATAT
>JASDQU011248072.1:2647-22643 GCA_032191745.1 Picea mariana | reverse complement strand
GCATGTGGGATTTTGGTTGTCTCATTTTCGATAGAGACCCCATTTACGACATTGAGGGTAGCCCTCAAGAAAAGGGGTTTGAGTTGGAATCTTCAGAGGAATATTTTTCATGCGCTTGGGAACCTGATGATGACATCATTATAGATTTGTTCGAGGACTCTCAGCCACCTTCGTCCCCAATTGTGGAGGAATACCAGAATGTGGCTACCTCAGAGTGATCAGAGGCTCGCCCTACAAAGAGGAAGTACTTTCATATTGAGGATTTCTACAGGGATTCAACGATGAAGAGGACACACTTTTCTCTTTCTAGATCTGAGGTTGTACCTTATCTCATCTTCTCTTCTCAAGGAAATCATGAGGTCTTCTTGGGACCTCTCATATCTTCTCGGTCTTCTGGAAACAACGATCATGAAGATGAGCCTTCGTCTACATATGATATCCCCCTTCAGAGATGGATTGACCGAGTTTGTGGCTATCACTTCAGGCATGATTCCTTTGATGATCAGAGTTGTGGATATTCTTTCCAACATGATTTCCTCCCTCCCACCCATCTCCATGAGTTTCATTTTATTATTGATTATATATATATATATATATATATATATATATATGCTCATGATCATTTTGTGTTGGACTTATCTTTGTTATTTCACATGATTAAGCATAGGGTGAGATACTTTGATGAGATGATCAATTGGTTGCACTGGTTGTGTGACTTCACCTGACATCACCCATCACCTGATCTTTAGGGCCCCAAGGCCCCAGGTAAGTAGGTAAGTCATTTTGATTTCCTTGCATTTTCATATTGATTGCTAATATTAGTTTATATGCATCTCATATTTCATTTTTCTCTACTTGCATATTGATTTCATGATTAGTTTAGAAATTTTTGAACAAATGTCAAATTTTTTATTTTCTAGATTAATTTTTATTTTGGATTGTATATGGATGAAGGGTGATAGCACCACCCTAGATGCTCTGATGTCTTTGTCTAAGTTTTGGCAGGCATAGGTATACCAAGAGATGTTGTGGTTCTCATGCACTCTACAACAAGCACATGTCCCCAAGTAGGAGCCATATGTAATCCCCATTTTGTGGGATAACTAAGGAGATTATGTCTTGAAGCCCTCAGTTTGTAGATATGGAGTGTCGAGAGACTACATGACCAACAATATCCATTTGCATAGATGGAGCCCCTTCTCACCACCACAGAGGTCATACATTTTCAAATGGCATCCACCACACCCATTGGCTTCCGGAAGGCAATGGGTTGTTGGCCCTTGGGTATGGAAGTAAGCAAAGATTAAGGCAGAAAAGGAGAAATGTGAACTGCGTGGAAGACACAGTGATTAAGACTGGGTCGAAGTGAGAAAAAGAGCAGAAAAGACGGATCGAAGTCCGAAAGAACAAGTCGTTGGATGAGGAGATTGAGGATGACAGATCAGCAAGGAAGACAGATCGTGGACAACTCAACAAGCAGATAAAGCCACCGTTGGATGCTTTGGAGCACCACGCAAGAAGGAAGGAAAGACAGGCTAGCGAAGCCTTGAAAACGCAGGTCAAGTTGACCTAGGGTTCTAGACACCTAGGGTTTTGGCACTTAGGTCTCGGCCTAGGGTTGTCAATGAGTGATTGTAATGTATAAATAAGAACCTAGATGAGGGAAGAGGTTTTGTTCTATGTTATGTTGTTAGATGATGTTATGAGAAGGGATTGTTAGTGAGAAAGAACTACCATATTGTGAGAGCAGTCAATATTGTAAGATCTTCAGCTGGGTGCGAAGATCAACCCTGCAGTTGGGTGCACAGGGAGGGGAGAGACAGAGAGGAGAAGAAAGAAGATATGCTAGCTTAGAGCGCAGACAAGAACTATATGTTTCATCTTAATATATCATAAAGCATAGTTCTGTGGATGTAGCCCTAGGGAGAGGGTGAACCATGTATATATTGTGTTATGTGTGATTGATGTTGTGTTCTCTGTCATTTGATATGTTTCTATTGTGATATTATGTTAGATCTGAAATATAACTTACACAGTAGGTTTAAGGAAGATAAAGAATACTAGGTTGTTGTGTGTTGTTACTTTGAATCCACTTTGCATTCCTTCTGGTTGTAGACACCTGTGTCCTGCAACCCCCTATAGCTACTTCGGGTGAGACTACATCTGCCTCACAGGTGTTTCTAAAAGGGTCAGTAGTTAGGGCTTGTTGGTGCGCTCTTGAGTATTGAACCCTGGGTCTGCCCTTGTGCCAACAAATGGTTTCGTTGTCGGGACCGAGATCTTCTTGAGGGAATGTCAAGGTGGTTTCCAT
Organism: Picea mariana; assembly: GCA_032191745.1. NCBI lineage: Eukaryota > Viridiplantae > Streptophyta > Pinopsida > Pinales > Pinaceae > Picea > Picea mariana. Next base: position 20,332 of record JASDQU011248072.1, on the reverse strand, counting down.
CGAAGGAGGAGATTCAGAAGTGGATAGAGGATCAAGAAAAGGACTTCGTTGAAGCCCAGAACAAGAACCCTAATCTTAGCACAGAAGATTGTTTAGGAAGGTATATCTTTACTGATATACATGAGATTTTCTCTGGAGGGATTCATAAGGAGCTATACGAGTGGATTGCCAGATTAGCAGATACCCAGTTCAAGATCAGATCTAAGCCACTTGTGGTTTGGACATCGGCGTTGATCAAGAAGGTTAAGAGAGTTGATAACGTCGTGTCAAGAGCAGTGGATCACTGGCTTGATAGTACCATTGGAGGGTATATCACTGAGTTTGCTATTGACAAAGTAGAGTCATATAGCCAAGCAGAGAGATATTTCTTTAAAGGACTTGGAGGAAATTTTTTACAAATTCTGAAGTTGAAGATCAAGATGCTATTGCATGAGAATAACATCTTGAAGATACAGTAGTGGGTCATATTGAAAAGATAATGTTCAAGAATTCAGACAGCGACAACGACACATAGGTTGGACACATGTGTAGTGGAAGGACCTTAAGAGAATTTCTTTTGGGGAATTTGTTTGAGCATGATCACGCACCTCTTCTACCAGAAGAAGGGTTTTATAGTGGAGAGGAGGAAGAGCTACTGAGTGAAGAACATTCAAGGTCCATTGGACCAAGCGAAAGAAATACTGAAGAACCTCGCCGAGAAGAGCCAGAAACTTCAGGAACTGCGCAAATTGTTGAAGTAAGTACTATTACTCCTCCTGTTCTTTCAACATCATTAAGTAACGAGAGTAACCTAAGTTATCAGAGTACTGGTACAAGTGGTTCAACGCACACTCAATCAGGAAACCTAGGAAGATCTATGGAAGACGAGATGAGGTTACCCACCTTTAAAGGAGATGGATCTGAAGATCCTGAGCAACATTGGTTTCTATGTGAAGCTGTATGGAGTATTAAGAATATCACCGACGAAGCTATTAAACGTGATCAGTTTAGTACTACCCTGAGAGACCGCGCACTGAGCTGGTACATGAAGTTTGTCCAAGGAGTTGCCCAGCCGAAACCAATGAACCAGATCAAGACTGCGTTGATTACAGAGTTCAAAAAACCCAAGTCGGAGTCACAATGCATTATAGAACTGAAGGAAATTAAGAAGAAATTAGCTGAACCTATTTGGGAGTTTGATCAGAGGTTTAAGACCCTAACAGGCCATTTGAGTTTTCAGATCCCAGATGAAAAAAACAAGGAATGGTTCTTTGCTTCCCTCCTACCACACATTAGAGTTCCTCTGATGCAACAGAAGATTGCTTCACAGGCTGAGGCACTGGAGATTTCCATGAAGTTAGAATCAACCCCTATGGGAGAATCCAGCTCAGGTATGAGTCAAATCTTGAGTCAGTTAATTAGTTTATCTCTACAAGTCGAAGATATGAAGAAAGACAAGGGAAAAGATATAAGAGAAGATATATGGTGTATTAGATGCAAATCAGAAGGCCATGATAAGGATCATTGTTCCCTATTTCATGAGTATTTGGCGTCTGGAGCCCCAAGTCCTTTAAAGCAAATTGCCCTACCTTGGTGTGAGCTATGTACAAGTAGACATCGACCTGGTGAATGCTACTATATGAAAAAATATGTTCAGACACCCACAAACTTGTACTGCACATTCTGTAAGTCAGTAGGGCATGATGATAGGGATTGTAGGTCCTATGACCTCATGCATGAAAGGTCAAGAGACATATACAAGATTCAAGGCAAAGTACATCAAGAAGGAAACACTACATAATATAATTCCCCAAGAAGAGGAAACTTCAACCCTCGTGGTGGATTCAGAGGAAGAGGAAGAGGAGGAGGAGGAGGTATGGGTCAAGGCCGAGGACAGATCATTTTTTATAACTGTGCACAACAAGGAGATTTGGCAAGGGACTGCAAGAACCCTTGTACCACTTGCAGTTATTGCAACTCATTTGAACATGTCATAGAAGATTGTCCTGCGTTGTTAGCCAAGATTCAGGAGAAACGAGGAGGAAACTAGCAAATACAACTAATCAAAGCAGAACCTCCCGGAGCAAACCCCAGAGTTGCAGTTATCGCTAGAGGAGGCGTTGTTACAGGACAAGACAGAGTGACCCGAGGAAAGACTACATAACCATCAGGAGTCAGGAAAGTTGCAGAGAAGACACAAGTGTTTGATGCGAAGAAAGAGAAACAGATATTTGAGGAAGCAAGAAAATAATTCAAAAGAGATCAAGCTTCTTCATCAAAGGCTCGACCAGAAATAAGAGAATATGGAATGCCCCTGGAATGCCCCTGGCCTTTGATCAGTCTGCTTCGCCAAGAGAAGGAAAAGAGGTAAGTAAGCTCATGGAATTTTTATGTGTTTGCATTAATTTGATAAAATATGAGAGCGTTGTACAAGAGCTACAAAACTTGATTAGAAAATACGAGCTAGGGAAGGTAGACCCCTTACTGAGTAGAGAAGTACAACAAATATCTAAAAAGAGAAGGACAAATAAAGAATTACACCCGAATGCTCAAATTGGAGAGTATGATATACACTATGTGGTCCTCGACTTAGGGTCGGAGGTCAACGTCATGACAAAGCAGACCTGGGAACTGATGGGAAAACCTAAGTTGATATATTCCCCTAATAGGCTCAGGATGGCTAATCAACAAGCTGTGAGCCCCTTTGGAAGATTGGAACATGTCCATGTAGACATCGATGGGGTCAGAACATTTGTGGACTTCGAAGTCATTGAGATAGTTGATGATAGTTGTCCTTACCCTGTGTTGTTAGCAATTGATTGGGCTTTCAATAATTCCACTGTGGTTGATTTAAAGAAAAGAAGAATGACGTTTGAAGGTGATGGTCTTAGGGTCATTACACCTTTGGACCCTGATGAAGGTCCCAGATACACAGATCCCATCAAAGAAGAAGATCGCGCATATGAGTTAGAAAACATATACAAACTAACAGCTAGACAACAGGATTACATTAATCCTACAATAGATGGGAATTTAAGATGGTGAAGTGACATCGCATGCTCATCAAATTTATAAGAAGCACTAGAGAACAGGAAGAATACAATGTATGAAGTATCTACAAGAAGATGTCCCAGATTGACCAGAGAAGTTCACTGGATCGGCACAACAGTAAGTAACCTGCCCACCTTTAATGGTCTAAATCATCTAGAAGCGTTCTTGATGGAGTTTGAAGAAATTGTACCAATACAACAAAGATTGTTGACACTGGATGAGGCCTTGAAAGCAACTCCAACAAGATGGTGGGGGACACACAAACACAACATTACAGATTGGGTACAATGTCTCACTTTGATGACAGTGCGGTTCTCAAAGCAAGTAGAAGGCTACGAAGTTAGATACACAGGTCAGAGCTGTCCGAAGGACCATGTGTGAAGTTACGAGGAAGCCTGGAGCAACATTCCTCAAGAGCAGTGGGTGCATAAATTCATCAATACACTGGACACAACCCCTATCAATTGCTACCTTCAAGCATAACTGTGCCTCATCACTGTCGATTGGGAAGGTATGACTCAGAACTTTGTAACTACCTTTTTATTTGAAAGCCAATATCCTACAGTGGATAAAGTATTACAAATTGTAAGACAGAAAGTATTTGAGGAAGCACCTAGCCTCCCTTTGGAACAAGAAGAGGATGAATGGACTGCACCTCTTCAAAAACTGCAAGGTTGTTACAATATTAATGTTGATGAAGACGATGATCCTAGGAAGGTGAACATCGTAGAAATAGAAGGCCAGGAAGACATAGAAGGACCAGGAGTTGAGCTACCTTTCATTGGACAACCGATCAAGATCAAAAAATTCAATATTGGAACAGAGCAAACACCGAAGCTTGTGAATGTAGAACTCTATTGGGATGTTTCCACTATTGACAAGATCACAGAGTTATTGCATGAATATCAGGACTTGTTTCCAACCAAGTTCACTGATATGAAGGGCATTAAAGGGCCTATGGGAGAGATGAGAATACCTTTGAAACCAGATGCCAGGCCAGTCAAACAGAGACCTTATAGATTGAATCCCAAATATAAGAAAAAAGTGAAGATTGAACTAGACAGAATGTTAGAAGCATGCATCATAGAACCTGTTGAAGAGTCATAATGGGTAAGCCCTATGGTGGTACAGGATAAGAAGACTAGAGAAATCAGGATTTGTGTAGATCTCAGGAATCTGAATGATGCCTACTTGCATGACCCATTCCCAACACCATTCACTGACGAAGTGTTAGACAATGTAGGAGGACAGGAGGTCTACTCCTTCACTGATGAATTTTCGAGATACCATCAAATCAGGATTGCCAAGGAGGATCGCCATAAGACCACATTTGAAACAAAATGGGGATCTTACCACTATACAGTGATGTCATTCAGATTGAAGAATGCACCAGCCATCTTTTCTAGGGTGGTGGTTGAAGCATTTAAGGAGTTTTTACATAAATTATTGGAAGCCTATTTTGATGATTGGACTATTTTTAGTTTGTTGCAGAATCATATCGAGTGTTTAAGACTAATGTTGGATAAGTGTAGACAATGTCAGATTGCCTTGAACCTAAAGAAGTGCATCTTCTTTTCACCCTTTGGAGTGTTGTTGGGCCATATTGTGTGTAAGCAGGGATTGCTGGTAGATCCATCCAAGGTTGCCATTATAGTCGATCTACCCCCTCCTACGTCAATCAAACAGTTGTGCATTGCGCTGGGACATATTGGATACTATAGGAAGTTCATTAAAGGCTATGCACAGATTACAACACCCATGGAGAATCTTTTGAAAAAAGACTGTCAGTTTCAATGGATAGAAGAATGCCAACAGAGCTTCGAAACGCTGAAACAGAAAATGGTTACTATGCCTATTCTGCTTTTTCCAAATTGGAGCAAGGCATTTCACATGCATGTCGATCCATCTTCTATTGCATTAGAAGTTGTGTTAGCATATCCAGGAGCACAAGACATCAGCCACACGTTAGTGTTTGCTAGCAGGAAGCTATCAACAGCTCATATTAATTACACCACCACTGAGAGAGAAGGGTTAGCCATGGTGTATGTGTTGCAGAAGTTTCGCCACTACTTGTTGGGAGGACACTTTAAAATGTTTACTGATCACTCTGTGCTAAAATACCTAGTCAACAAGCCAATGTTGGGGGGGAGAATATGCAGATGGCTTCTGCTATTTAAGGAATATGACTTTGAGATCCTGGTAAAACTAGGAAGGATGAACAAAGGACCTGACCACTTGTAGTCCATCATCAGAAGAGAACACCTTACCATCCACAAGTGAATGGGGCAGTTGAAGCATTCAACAAGATCTTGGAAAAAGTGTTGACGAAGATTTGCAGTGTGAACAGGGATGATTGGGATTTAAGAGTACCAACACTACTATGGGCCTATAGAACCACTCGCAAGAAGCTGACCATGCAAACCCCCTTTAAGTTGGTTTATAGTCTAGAAGCAGTTATCCCCATGGAATACTTAGTTCCTAGCCTAAGGATCGCAACATTTACAGATATGGATGACACTGGCGCTGTTCAAGAGAGACTCGCGCAGTTGGTTGAACTCAAAGAATATATATTTTTTGCAGGATTCCATCAACAAGTTCAGAAGGAAAGAGAAAAGGCCTACCATGACAGGCATATTAAGAACAAAGCCTTCAAGCAAGGAAATTTGGTATTGGTATACGACAACAAATTCATGAAGCATCTAGGGAAGTTCAGGACACATTGGATGGGGCCGTATCAGGTTGTCTATATTACGGAAGGAGGAGTTGCGCAGTTGAAGACTTTGAATGGAGAATGGAAGGAAGGTTTGGTGAACGAGAGCCGGTTGAAATTGTACTATGACAACCAGTTGCCTTGCATCTCTCGGTAAAAACTGAAGGAGACGGGTCCAGGTACCAAGTGCAGTTGAAACTGGGTACTAGACATAGAAAAGACAATTAGAACAAGGAGGGAAGGAAAGAGCTAAAAGCACAGGCTGCCCTGCGCAGTCTGAAGTCGAAGTAAAACAGAAAGTTCAGGTCTGAAGTGCCTCGGGACGAGTCACATGTGAGTGTTGGGGGCCTTTTGGCCCTTGGGTATGGAAGTAAGCAAATATTAAGGCAGAAAAGGCGAAATGCAAACTGTGCGAAAGACACAGTGACTAAGACTGGGTTGAAGTGAGCAAAAGAGCAGAAAAGACGGAGCGAAGTCTGAGAGAACAAGTCATTGGACGAGGAGATTGAGAATGACAAATCAGCAAGGAAGATGGATCGTGGACAACTCAACAAGGGGATAAAACCATCGTTGGATGCTTTGGAGCACCGCGCGAGAAGGAAGGAAAGACAGGCTAGTGAAGCTCTAAAAATGCGGGTCAAGTTGACCTAGGGTTCTAGACACCTAGGGTTTTGATATCTAGGGTTTTGGAACTTAGGTCTCGGCCTAAGGTTGTCGATGAGTGATTGTAATGTATAAATAAGAACCTAGATGAGGGAAGATGGTTCGTTCTATGTTATGTTGTTAGATGATGTTATGAGAAGGGATTGCTAGTGAGAGAGAACTACCGTATTGTGAGAGCAGTTTGTATTGTAAGATCTTTAGCTGGATGTGAAGATCAACCCTGCAGTTGGGTGCACAGGGAGGGGAGAGCCAGAGAGGATAAGAAAGAAGATATGCTAGCTAAGAGCGCAGACAAGAACTGTATGCTTCATCTTAATATATCATAAAGCACAGTTCTGTGGACATAGCCCTAGGGAGAGGGTGAACCGCATATATCTTGTGTTATGTGTGATTGATGTTGTGTTCTCTGTCATTTTTTATGCTGCTATTGTGATATTGTGTTAGATCTAAATTATAACTTACGCAGTAGGTTTAAGGAAGATAAAGAATACTAGGTTGTTGTGTGTTGTTACTTTGAATCCACTTTGCATTCCTTCTAGTTGTAGACACATGTGTCCTGCAACCCCCTATAGCTACTTCGGGTGAGACTGTATCTGCCTCGCAGGTGTTGCCGAAAGGGCTAGTAGTTAGGGCTTGTTGGTGCACTCTTGAGTATTGAACCCTGGGTCTTCCCCTATGCCAACATGGGCCTTTCTCCATGAGGTACCAGTCAAGTATTATGGTGAGTGTCATTTCAATATTTTAGGCATTTGAGTATGTTGTATCTTATATTGCTTTAGTTTTCATGACATATGCTTGGACATTATGCCTTTTGCCATGTTTCACCTTGGTGGTTGACATTGTGCCCTAGTAAGTCGTGTTTTCTCAGGATGGGTTTGCTACTAAGAACTCCTTTGAAAATCCATTGTATCGTTCCTGGCCATACTTACCACTTTTCATCATTAAAACCCCCCATTTCCTTCTCTCTTGAGATTTTAGGGTGTATTGACCCAAGAAGGGGTTATCCTTCATTTTATGGAAAGAAGGGGTTGAAGGCCCAGAGGGATTGTTGATGGGTAAAAGATAAAATCCTACTTATAAACCTTCCAGATGCTTCGCCCAGGGATCAAACAAGAAAGCAATCAAAAGCTTATATGTAAGAAAAGGGGGGCCCATAAGAATAATGATTATGAATGCTTAAAGGGTTAGTTGGAAGATATCAGGTCTCATCACAAGCATGCCTATCATGATCATGTATATCTAGTGGTATGACATTACCATCATCTGGTAACCAAGCCAGGGTAATGGCTCTTAGTTGCATGGCTAAGAGAAAGGGGGTCTCATTACGAGGCAACATTCTCACAAGCTAGCCTTCTCATTTCCACTAGGTGTTTGTGAGTGACATTGTCATTATCTGGACACTATGCCAGAACAATGGCCTTCAACTTGTCTAAATTTTGAAAGAAACAAAGAATGGCAAAACGATGGGCTTGGAAAAATTTGCATTGCAAACAAAGGTGCCACACACCCTCTACAAAGGCACCCATGAGTGAGACACTACAACCCCTTGCATTTCATGAAACCCATGCCCATTGAGTCTTGACCCTTAACCACTTCATCCACTTTACATGGCTTAGAGAAGGATCTTTTGGAAACTCTCCTTGACCTATGGCAGGATCTACCCAATAGGACACCTCGTCAACCCTCCCATATCCAAGCTTGCAAAGTCACATAATGTCTTTGAGCACTTAATTGTTTGACATGGTAATATTTGATGCACATGCTTAGGTGTCTCATTTATTGACTTGATTTAATTATCATGGTATTTTTACTTGAGATCCTTGGAGGGAGTGCTTATTTGTCTTTGCAGGACCTAGTTGGTGGACAGTGTTGGAGGAACAAGCCTAGCTTGGGCTTCCATGGGGCTTGAAGCCCATAGGTTGGATGCCAAGGGTATGCATGCCAGATTAGGGAGATGAAACTTCATAGGCCTAGAAGACATGGTGGATGACCTAACCTATCCCTCACATACCAAACATTTTTCCTAGGAGAGGAAAAATGTCACCCTTAGAGGCACGACGTCATCTAGAGGGGCTAGAGTTTGGTGGTGAGGTTGATATGCATTGGCACAAGGATATTTTGAGGAGGTTGAGGCTTTGACCATGAAGCAAGTAACTTGGATGCTTGACATGTGGCTTTAGGAAGCCTACCTACACTCCTCCAACACCAACGACTTTCTCCTAATGTCAAAATGTCCCCTAAAGGGGTGACGTCACTTTGAATTAAGGTTTCTTTTTGTGTAAAAGTAAATTTTAAGTGAATTGTTTAATATTATTTTGTAAAAGGTGCAAGATTAGGGTCATTGACCCCTAGTCTTGTGGTTTACCCTAATATTATGTGGACAAACTATTTTGGAGACATTTTGTATAAATAGAGATCATAAGATCTCATTTCAAAACATAACTCTCCCATTGTGAGAAGTATTGGGCTGAACTTTTTGCTACCCTTGGTGATTTTGGTGTTCCTCTCTTGTGGAATATCTTTTGATGAATGTATCTTAGTGAATGGATGAGTAGGAGTGATGCGCACCCCTAAAAGGCTCGTTCTCTTGAATCTTGGATGAATTTTGCATGGTAACTAGGGTTTGTTATCTCTTTTTCTTGGATTAGGTAAGGAAAAATATGCATATGTTATTTATTTCTTGCTTACTTTGGTTATTGTTGGTGAAAACCATAGGGAGGAGTATGCTAGATACACCCTCTATCATTGCTTCATCTCTTTTTTAAAGTTTCAAGTCTTTCTTTTTTGCAAGGGTTGCTAGGAGGAATACGAGTGTGTATACACTCTTAGATTTACCCTAAGTTTGGTTGGCATACCCTAGGGAGTAAGAGGGTTTACACACCTACGGTTGTTGTTGATCTAACTTGTGATTTAAAGACCCCATTCACCCAATTTTAAAGGCACTAATTTGAAGTAGTCTTGCATTGGAGAAACAAAATATTGCATTGGGAAACGTGATTTCATGTCATACTAACTTTCTGCAACGTAGATTGTGTCCCTTGTGCTTAAAGCACCTCTCAGCCACTAAGGCGTCCCCTATAAAGGGGTAGTTCTTGATTTTGTTACAAACTTACATCTTCAACCATTAGGGATGCAGAAACCTTAATCTATTTTCTTGAATAACTCTCTAGTCAACCATTGAAATTTGCTCAAAGTTTGCACACGTATACTACTTGGGCTAGCACACTTTTTTGGCAAAGTTTGGAGGAGTTTTAGTGGCTAATTTTCTTGCTGTAATAAGTTGTTTGTTACAGCCATACGCCTTATTTATATTGTTGCAGAGATTGTTTACAACAACCTTACATTTTCATGCTAGTATCTTGGTCTTTGAATCTTGAGTTTCACTAGTGTTTAGCTAGTCTATCTATTGTATCTTTCACTTGATTTCTAGCACTTACTTAGCAGTTTATTGTGCCATTTCATTGTCGATATATATTGTTACTAACATCTGCTATTAGGGACGACAAGCTTAAATTACTTGTCCAATTGGTTCTATTGCATCATATGCTTGGTTTTCTTGTGTCTCGGGCAGGTACTTCACTATCAGCAGGCCACTCGACACATTTGGCAACCTTTGAACCTTCTAAAGACTCTCTCCCAAGCTCTTCATACCATTTATAATTTACCTCTAGGGACATCCATTCATACTTACCATTTTTCATATCATTTCCCCTAGGCTCACCAGGATTCCCCCCTTGAGTTGACTACCTCACCTCTAAAGAGATGGGGACACATGCCTAAGGTGACAGTGGGTAGGTTCCCTCTTAGTTGTCGCCAATTGGTGGTTGGGTCGGGATTTTCCCAACCTAAAACTTATGCGATAACAAACAACAATGCCTATGGCTGGGAGGTTCATCCTTCGTTTGCATCCAGTTGGTTAATCATTAACATATAAGTGTTTTTGTTCTATTCTTATGTAATTCTGTTGTGTAAATAGTTTATATGAATGTTGTGTGGTTGTTGCTTTCCTGAACAATTGCATTCATGTTTTAACATGTGTTGTTAGATCCATTTAGAATTGTGGCATCACTCAAATGGTTAAATTTATGTGTGGTCTTTAGCAGGTAAGCTACCAAAATTTAATTAGCAGTAAATTTTAATAATTTAATGAGCTTTCGCATGTAATGTTGCTCAATTGGAGGCTAGGTAAGTTACATTATGGTATCAAAGCGTCTGGTTCAAACACTGGGCTTGGATGGGCTCGAACCATAGAAAATTGGTGAAATTTGTTGTTACATATTTTGTTTATGATAGGTTGGGGAAAAATGGAGAAGAACAGAGAGGAATCCCCAATTTTGTGAGTAAGATTCGAGTTTAAATGACTCCAGACTACTCAAGTGGTTCCATGGAGCCAAGCGATAAAGTTGCATATCAAAATTCAACCTGGAATGGTTGAAATTCGAGTTTCAATGGCTGCATGTAGAGTTGCAAGCAATTTGGTGAATCAACAATTGAGATCTCTTTTGATCTCGATATTGGTGACTGAGATTTGTCATGATAAATTTAAAAATTCATAAGGTATCGATCGTTTGAAAGGTTGAGTAAATCGATGGTCATGATTAATTTCGACGATTTGGGAAATGGATCGAATTGACGGTCTATATTCATTCTAGTCATTTTGAAAGGTAGATCCGAGCAATTGCCATGATTTTGAAATGGATTAGATGGATGGCTTAGATTTATCGAGGTTTTTGTTCAAAAATTGGCTAAGTGTGGAAAATTGCTAAGAGAAATCGTCAACAACCAATGGTCGAACTAGCCAAAAAGGCGAAGAGTTTCATTCGGCCAAAAGGACATCTCTAACCGTCGATGGTCGAAGTTCAGCGTTGACTGAACCCAATGAATCATTTTCTATCGCCAACAAAAGTCATTGATCATCGGAGGTCGGTCGAATTCAACAAAGTATTTTGAATCAAGCAAGAGATGTCGTTGATGACCGATGCACCAATGGTTGGATGTCGGTCGATTTGACAAAGTGTTCGGGTCTTCTAAGAGAATCGACCGATGGCCAGTGGGGGGAAGAGGATGATGACATCAACATCCATGAGTCATGCCACGTCACCCAAGTTGATACCTCAGGAAGACATGTCATGCCATATCAACACCCACGTGTCATGGCACATCAGTAGTTGCCATGTCAACCAATAGAAGTGGTCGATGGATGATGGTCATGTCGATCGATTTGGGAAAGTGTATTCGAAAATCATCGGGAATTGTCGATCATCAATGGGCCGATGGTCAGGCATCGACCGAATTAGTGAGGAGTTCCATTCAACAAAAAATATCGTCGATGATCAGCAGTCAAATCAGTCGATTTAGAGTTGTGTGCAAATCGATTGTCGAAGGAATGGGATGATAGTTGACGGTCGCGTCAATAGATCGGGAAAAGTGTGGTGTGCACCCAAAGGAAAGTGTTGATCATCAATGACCAACAGATTCAGATCAACAATTGTTTCTTCTCCTGATTTGAGCTCAACGGTTCAGATTTAAAGGATTGTTACAATAGTAAAACAATCAATTTATTCGAAATTTTGTGGTTTTTTAAGGTCATTAACTTGTGAGGCATTTTTGAGGCCCTAAATGACTTTTTTAGTGTAACGCCTATAAAAAATGATGCTATGAAATCGTATACAATCATAATCACTAATATTACACCTATAACAAATGTTATGCAATCGTACGCAATCATATTCACTTGATATAGGACATAACTCTTTTACAATTTTTCCAAAGCTAAATATTTCAAATTTGTATCCAAATATGTGAATATAAATAAGAGGGTGAGATAAGTAAGAATGTATCTTTACGATTTAAAATATTAAACATAACATAAAAAAATATACCAAGTGGAATACCTCCTCCCTAGTATGTTGAAGATAACCATATGCAATGTAGTCCTGCTAGTAGTAGGTAGATGCTTCAAAGCATTTTTTTCTTCCACTTCCTTTCCTGCTCGCCCAAAGTGAAACAAATGAATTAACCACCTACCAACTAGGAGCCTAGCTGGCTTCCTAGCTCCAAGAAATGTTTCGGTTTCTTGGCCCTCCGTGCTCGTGACTCGAAGAACAACAAAGCACAAATGCTCTAAGAAGACTATCACAAGAATTATGTCTTCCAAGAATTATCCCAACCTCTCAACATCCTCTCCTCTCAAGCTCCTCACCCTATATATTAAGTTTTCATACCCCTTCTCCAAGTTCTCTCCAGCACTAGCCATCCACATCCTTTATCTAGATTGTTTTTGGGAAAAAGTTAAGAAAAACATTAAAATATTTAAATTATCTACATAAAATAATAATAAATACAATGCAAAGTCATGCCACTTGACAACTGTCCCTAAAATATATGACAACTCACCATACCAACCACACTTTAAGTCAAGGAGAGTATATAATGTTAGATATTCATGAAATATGAAATATTAATGAATAATCAATGAAATATTTAATGCTTATAGATATTTATGTACTGAATATTTATGTATGCAATATAAGTTAAATGTAATCATTAAACCAAATAGTTAATAATCTATTTTAGTCAGTAAGACATACATTAATTAATTGTACTAGTGTACATGTGCATAGTATGTATGTGTAGCTAGCAAAAACATAGCTTGCACACGTATTAACTATAAACAAACAATGCTTCTAGTGTATAGTTCATATATGATCACAATAAGGCATGCATGACAACACATGCATCATTCAACAATCATAACTAACAAAAATACAATAATTCATAAAGAATTGATCATCGCACTTAGAATATCAAAAGGAAATCATAATGAGTGTTTTGGAACCAAGAGTGGCACATCTAATACCATAGTAGTTTTCTCAACTAACATCTAATCATACTTTCTTCCTAGCCTAATTCCATCCTCCATCATATCCTTTCCTGTGTTGGACTAAGCTGGAGCATCAATTATATTTACCTAACTCCAGTTAGAACCTGTAAGCGAAAGTGTCTTATATCTCGACCAAGCTTCCCCAGTAGGCAACTAGCAGTCGTCATCACACGTCTAGGGGAGCGTGGCTTAACATTTCCCTCCCACAACTCCAGGCTTCGAAGGATACATAGTGGTAAATGCCTCCACCCCTCTTGATAGAACTAGGGTCAACACCTTATATCGAGCCCTATTTTGCAACTATTGTTCTTAGAGTCACGTCATCAAACAATCATTTTGGGCAAGTTGTGTGTCCTGTCAAAACCACACTTACCACAGTTCATAGCAATATTTGAAATCATAAGAAAAACTTATATTCATTTGGATCATACATAGTTCATCAACCTATAGGTTAGATCACTAATGCTCATATCCATGCAAATATATCACAATTTTATGAGAAGACATGTTTTTATTGACATTTACAACATAGTTTTGAACTAGTATCCAGGTACTTAAATTAAATAACATAAATATCAATATCATGAACATATAATAGTAATTATTCATGGTATGTAGGTCCACATGTTCATAGACTAGAGTGTTAATGTTTGATAGTCTTATACAGATAATAAGCAAATGAAATGGCCATAATGTCATTAGGCTACTTAGGTTTAAATGGGGCATTACATTTAGCCAATCAAAACTCACGAGAACAACGTGTATCAAGGTACATTTTTTATTTATAGCTCATATAAAAGAACTCGAGGTGAGCTTTCCAACGAGCTAAACTGTTCACAAAATGGAGCTCGTATGAGAAAGTTATGACTGCAATAGTTAAGGTAAAATTTCGGCACTAGTTTACTTTCGGAGGACATAACCGCTAGCTTTGAAGTTTATTTGGGGCACAGAAGTAGTCTATGGAAATATATTGAACCATAAAAGACAAAGGTGGAATAAGATTTGGAATCTAGGTATGTAAAAATGTGCATGAAGAGAAAGAAGACACATGTAGCATACTAGGATGAAAATGTAAAACAATCAAAACTTTTGTGGGTTGTAACTATCATTTCGAGGCCTTTAAGGGTGAAACTTGGACAACTCATTCAAAATATAGTAATGGGCATACCCAATTGAGATTCTGGAAAAATCCCAAAGGATTTGGTGTAGGGATACATAAATATGGCTAAAATTGCTAAGGAAAGTGCAAAAAGGGGCAAAGTTGTCATTTCCATATTGTTGCAGTTTTTAACTAGAGCATCAATTAGGAAATCAGAGTTTTTATGAATTAGGTGTTGGAAGTATTATATGTGTCATGTAGAAAAGTTTTTTTGGTTCCTAATGGATTTACCTCTGCAAGTTTCCAAAGTTGGTGTCTGAGATTATTTACACCAAGGAGAAAGGTGTACAAAGGGGTTAAATTAGCAAGATTCAAATGCCCATAACTTTCAGCTCGGAACTCGGATTTGAGAAAATTAATAGTCTATGGAAAGGTCTTGAGGACTAGAAGACATATATCAACCTGTAATTTTGAATTAGGAAATAAAAAATTATCAGAAAGTGCTAAAGAGATTTTTGTAGCAGTAAAAGGGTGGAAATTGCAACTTGTAAATGTTGTAACTTTTCGCTCAAAACTCAATTTGAGGCATGAGTATGGTCATTGGAAAGGTTAACCAAGGAAAAATATGACAAAAGTTCTAATTTATCTAGGGAAGCATCATGTTTCTCCATAAATTTGCAGTATAAAGTGGAATTAGATTACATGAACCGTGTAACCACTCAATGTGAAGATTTTTCCAAATAGTGTCAAAGTTTGAAGAAACTCTCCTAGATGATAGAAGTGAGTACCAAAGGTGATTGTTGTGTAATTAAGAGTGTATATTATCATTGCAATTTATATTCATAAGTATAGAGTCACATTTGGAGTGCAGTAGTTTGGAAAATTAAAAAGAGGTTGAACTTATTAACTAGGCACTGATTAATAAGCATAGGAGTACTCTAGCAGAGAGTGTTGTGTAAAGGGATTTATAGTAAGGGGATAATATTCCACCAATGAGCAATGAGTGGGCCTATCCTAGATTAATCCAAGGTTCCCTTGGATAGGGAAGCAAGTCAAGCTTGTATAGTTGGCTTAAGCATCAAGGAGCTGCATAGGAAAGTGCAGGGCTATGGGGAAGGTGATGAAAGGTTGACAAAGAACTAAATAAAAACAAAGGAATATTAGTATTTAGCTTCTATGGAGCTCAAATAGTTACAAGGTAAAATTAATTGAGATTCTCACAATAAGGTATGAATCCAACAAGTAAAGAATGTCATTGCATGCACAAGGAGTAAGGAAGACTCCATAACCTTAAAAGTAGAAATATAATGAAGGCTACAAAGATGGTTGTAAGAGAAGAAAAAAGGATGCCATAAGATGAGGTGTGACTCATGAAGTGGAAGAGTCATATCTAAGTGAAGAGAAAGGGATTGTTAGATATGATATAGAAACTCTTGTCTAAAAGTACACAAACAAGAAAGTTGCCTATATTATCAGAGTGCACAAGAATAATAGGGTACAAGTGCAAATGGAGAAGTGTGGCATTTCCATTTGGAGCAGGGTGGTATTGAATGGCCAAAAAGTGCTTAAGAGTGAATCACTCTGCGAAGTGAAGAGAGGTATTTAATATTGAGCAAGACCATGGATGACAAAGAGTATTAGAAAAATAACATAAAAAAAATATTTCAAAATATTGAAACACTAATCAGTGATAATGGTATTCCAAGATCGGTTTGGTCAAGAAAAATGGGAAGTGGTTAATTATATTGCAGTGTTAATATTCAGTTGGAATAGTGCATGTTACAACACTATGAATATTGAGACTTTAGCCAAAAGATGTTGTGATAAGATTCTTTGCATAAAAGTAGTTGTGAGATGACAACACTAGTGGACCTAGTCACTGGAAATGCAGAATGGCGGAGTGGGGGTTTGGATAACAAGTTTAAAATAGGGGGCAATGGTGCACAATTGAGCAAAATAACAGTGCACAGGGCAATAGGGTTGTACAAAAATGCAAAGACAACCATCTACAACAACAAAACTAAATAATTAATTAAATCTGAAATAGATATGCATTGGAGTGCATGACATAATTGATGCATACAATAAAGATAGAATGCATGTGCATGAAATAGACATGAAATATAAAATGCTTGATGCATATTGATGTGTGTTTGTGCATGTGGACATACCTGAACATGCCGGTGGCGTGAGTATAGACTAAGAGTATTCTATTGATATATATATGAAATAATGATGATTATGATATTTGAATAAAACTGATGATGGATTGTGTATCCAAGAAATTAATGATTATGGCATGATGAAATTGTTGCTTATGGTATCCATCCATATGAAGACAAATGAGGGTGGTGGAAATGTTGACCAATAGAATTAATGAACGGAGCTAATGAGCTTCTACAAATTTAAAAGGATCGGGTAGCATCAAGTAAATTGATAACAACCATGCATGTATGCATTTGGGGTTGTTATAATGAATAAATGTTGAAGGGAATGAAGGTAAGAATTCCCTCATTCTAATATCAATATTTGAATTGATGTAAAGGTGAGAGGCCATGATTATGAAAATATTGTTTGTTCCTTGAATGCGATTATGGGAAATTTAATTGCATATTGTGTTATGTTGGTTATGAGGTCATAACTGAGTTAAGACATGAAACATTACTCCTGTTATAGCAATGAAATTCCATTATAGATGGTCATGTGTGAGGCCATGATGAGAATGGATATGGAAAGGCTATAGTGCCATCCAAGTGCATAATGGTTTTCCCCTGCATAACTGAGGTTTGGACTGCAATCTTTTTGCCTACACTAAATAACACTAAGGGATGATGTTCCTAGTGTTGTGTATGGGTTGAAGAGGAAGGTATCCAAAGGATCAGATGGGTTGTGGGGAATAGTTTAGATGAGGTATTGAAGCATGGGCCATACCTTCCAAATCACATGGTGGAATACATGACATGAACATATGGTATTCTAGAGTCAATGCAAGGATGCATTGTGTAGATGTGGCCATGATTATTGTCACAATGGTTTTATTTATTGGTAAAGTTTGATTGCATTATGAAAAGCTTGGTGTGTTGATAATGCACATACAATGAATGATAGTTTCATTCTAGATAATCTAATTAATGGATGAATTCCATTTTTAATATGAATAATCGTTGGAAGTGATGGAATTTTTAGATTAATATAATTCTGAAAATTACTTCATGGACTGAATGCAAATATTGTGCATGAGATATTAACAACGTGTTTGGTTACAAGAAAAATAAGAAAATTGCAAGAAGAATGGTCTTG